>JAFIDM010049876.1:0-15821 GCA_023159025.1 Thereuonema tuberculata
CATATCATTTAACCATGTTTTCAGTTGGTATTTAGAGGAAACAAACAATAGAGAGGAATATACAGTGCATTTTCGAAGGCGACCGGATGAGTGCAACTGAAGCTGTATTAGTCTGAGCCTGCTTGAAGTTGGCTGTGATTCACTTGGCGAGTGCACCTCTTGGTGGTTTTCCTCACCGTCAGAGTGATATGTCAGCGTTTGTGCGTCCTCTCATTCCCTCCTGTGGTGTGAATGGCCATCACTGCAAACTGACGTCAAGAATGCTCATCAAAGTACTTCAAAAAGTTGATTCAACGATAGCAGAACAAATAATTTTATCTTTAAATTGAACATAATGTTCTCCTAAGATTAAACGCCTAGGAAACGTAGCAAGTGGTTTCTTTCTTTTAATATTCTGTGCTCCGTTTCTTCAAAAAAAAAAAGGCGGCCTTGGAATGGACGGTTCTGGATAGTCTGACAAGAGTAGCCGGAGGCTTTGATTCCTGTGATAGGGCCGCAATCCAAGCCTTCCAGGATGTGTGGACTTGAAATCGGACATACTATTCCCATACCAGGAATCCCAGTGAACTCTTACATCATTCGAACTGACGTTGCATTGTTCTGATTATTTTAGCAGCCGCTAAATAAATTCTCAATTTATACTTAGCATCTATTAGATTGAATTTTATTAGATTAGATTTTATTAGATTGTATTTAAAGAGATCATCGGAGTAATGTTCCCCAATACTTTTTTATTTAACTTCATGTTGTCTATTTCTACACCTTTAAGATTAAATTACCCCTTATAACTTTATTTCTGATTTAATGTTAAGCCCATTGCACTTGGATCCGAAAAACGTTTGAGACCAAAATTAAGGGGGGCGTTCGATACCAAAATTATTATATTGAAACAAAAAAAGGAAGGTGAATGAGGGTGTTTTGCAGCACTATTTACGTATAGGGTGATTCAGTCTAAAATTTACATATCAATTTCACCTTACCTTTTTTTATTTCAATATGATAATTTTTCTTTCAAACCTCCTCTTAAGGCCATTGCACATGAACCCGACCGACCGATTTTGTGTTCCATGTGCAATGGGCTTTAGTTTTCTCCTTTTATCTAAATCATCTTCCCGAGAATAAATTACATTTTTGGTGCAGACCTAATCCGCTGCAGACCAATCAGGCCCTCCGTTTTTCACCTACCACATTTCCTGTCTCTTTGTCCATTTTGCCCATCGCACCCGGCTTTCCAACATCTCTCTGTTGCTATCCAAACTAATTGGCATCCCCGTTACCTCTCCTATAAATAGCTGACTCTTTCTCCACTCCGCCCTCTTGGCCAGACATAATTATCTAATTATGATTTTTTTTTATTTCCTATCTTTCGCTTTTCTATTTATTAGTCTCACAAATGAAATGGAGAATGGGGCCAGCATTTCGTTGTACTTTTGAGTCTTCCACTGCAGTAATTCTTGCACTTGCTCTCTCTCCCTATTCTCATTCTCCACCTATGTTAGATGTCCAAGACATAACAAGACGAGTATGAAACGCCGTACGTTGTAAAATATTAAGTGCATCGATCTCAATCTTTGGATTGTGGACTTATGAATCATGGGGAGTGAAGTCATGAGAAAAAAGTTTCTAGTTTACATAGTCATCGCCAGAGGGTGGGAGGGGGAGTAGGTGGCTATGTAAATGGAGCTCTCTTTGAAATGCCTGGCACACAATTACTCATGCACTACTCTTCAATAACACCACAGCAATGCCGTTAACACTCGTTGACCGCGATTTACACGTGAAGCTTTATACACTACCCTACACTAATGGACCGGACAGTGCGCTTTACTGGAAACACGTGAAAGTGTAACTGATTTAAGAGTGGGATGGGTACCCTCGAACTGAAATTACATTAGCCACCCTGTGGGGCATGCTTTCCACAAAGTTTTGATAAAGAGCTAAGGGTTTTTTATGTCCATTCCTGCTTCAAGAACATGGCCAGTGCAGCTTAGATGTCAGACGTGGTCCCCTGGCCCTCAATCGATGCTCTAACTCGTCCCATAAATGTTCGATAGGGTTTAGGTCGGGACTCTGAGCAGGCCATTGCAGCCGCTTTACAGCCATCTCTGTATACAGAGGCTGATACATGGCATGGAGCATTGTCATCCTGAAAGTAACTATCGTCATTTCCAAGCATTTGCCAGAGAGTAGGAACAACCGGATTATCCAAAATGTCTTTGTAGCCTTCGGAGCTCAAGATTCCCGCAACAACATGCAATTGTCCCAGGCCATACTATGAGAATCACCCCACGGCATTATTCCCCCACAACCGAAATTCACAGTTGGAACTATGCACTCGGATAAAAGACGTTCGCCTGGCATTCGCCACACTCAAACACGTCCGTCCGACTGGAAGAGAGTGTAAGGTGATGAGGCACGTTACACTCCATAAAATTGTTTTCCTCTGCTCTACAGTTCAGTTGCGACTTTGCAAATACCACTGGAGTCTGGCGGTTCTGTTGAATGGTGAGATCTGTGGTTAGTGGATTTTAACGGCGTTCAATTCCTTCCGCAATGTAATGTGATTGTGATGTATTCCGCAATGTAACCCCTGATGCCTGTTGAAACTCACTGATCACGTGCGCACATGCACTTTGACGATCTCGTCTGATTTTATATAAATATGCAGGTGTCCGGTCCATTACTGTAGGGTAGTGTATCAGTTGCATTCGAATACCACTAGAGCATTACATGAATATAGGCGTATCAGAGGCATCAGAAGGGGTCGAGGACTACTACCGATGATAAATTTACTATGTATGGTTCGCAAATTTGAGGCCGAAGACCAATATCAAAGGAAACAGTTGCGATAGTCATAATGGATTAAGCCATTACAAACAAATTTGGATGAAGCAGTGGCAGAGCAGTCTCACGACAGTTACAGTTAGCAATGTCAACAGCACATGCAGTTATTCGTAAGATTCTTAATCTTTGCCCCTACAAGATCAGCAGTATGCAGCAACTTTTATCCACAGACTATGCACAGGACAAACGTTTGCACTGGAATTAGTTGCACTTTGTCACCTCGGCGATCAGTGGCCTTGAAATATCCTATGCATCTTTATTGAGAAACCAAGTGTGTCCATTTCTACAGCAGCATGGTCTCCAAAACACAGTGGTCTTCATGCAATACGGAGCTACACCGCACACATCAAGAGTACCTAGAAATGCGATTGCAGAGTGAATTCCTAATGATAATAAGCAACCATTATGCTTATGCATGGCCTGCACGATCCCCTGACATCAATCCTTATCATTTTTGGGTCTGGGATTAACTCCATGATAGGGTCTATCGAGGTAGGTTCCACACACTACAGGACTCGAAAAACACCTTATGGACGTGAATGTGGGCGTCTAAACTAAATTTTATTTCTTAAAAAGAGAATTTTTATTAAACAGTCTGACTATTAAAAATTAATAGTAGAACATTTAACACAATCAAATACAGGATCGGTTTCGAACGGATCACGACATTTTATTACAGACATAACTAGCAGCAAAGCCTGTCGGCTGACAGGCATAAAAAAATCTGAAAAATCATTTTATTATCAACTATCTAATATAAAGTAAATGTAATCTAAATACTGCCCTAACTTGTGAACGAAGCTTCTACGGCAAAAATGGTTTTAAGTTTTGAAATCAGCGTAAACAACTGAGTAAGTATGCCAAATTTCATTAAAATGGATGCAGTGGTAACAAAATTATTTGGTTTTGAACGTATGTTTTGTTAGAATTTCAGTTGTCGGGGTCAATTCCCAAGAATATATTTTCACGGAAACAACATGGAATGACACAATAAACTAATATTTCATCCAATTTGATTACTTTTGATTCAATGGTACCATTGAGAACATTTGGATCTAAATCAATAGCTTAATTATATCGAATTACAGACAGACAGACAGACAGACGCACGAACTTAAAAATTTATATGTTTATATATATATATATATATATATATATTTGTTTCGATTAATGATTTGAATTGAAATTTTTTTTTAATGTTTATCAGACCTATTTTAGGTGTACTTCTTACCTCTACACCTGTAATATAGGTTGTGAGAGTTTAATCTAAAGGATCATTTACCACCCAAAAAGGAAAAAGAAATACCAACAATATCTAAAGTCTAATTTATCTAAAGAATAATTATTATTTTTGACTCATAACGCCGAAAGGCATTTAAAACTCATCTTTACATAATCTAAATACTGCGCTAACTTGTGAACGAAGCTTCTATGGCATCTATGGTTTTGAGTTTCAACATCAGCGTAAAAAACTGAGTAAGTATGCCAAGTTTCATTGAAATCAGTGCAGTGCTAACAAAATTATTTGGTTTTGAACGCATTTTTTGTTAGAATTTCAGGTAAAATTTCATGGAAACAAAATGAACTAATATTTCATTCAATTTGAGTACCCTTGATTCCATCGTACCATTGAGAACCTTGGATCTATCTTAAAAGCCTAATTATATCGAGTTACAGACAAACGGACAGACAGACGGATAGACAGACAGACGAACTTGGCCAATTATTTATAAGTGGATAATTTTAGCTCACTATTAAAAATTGACAAGTAATTTATGTTTGCCTTCTTTATTTCTTTTCCTACAGGAAAGCAAATACTACAGCCTAGGATTATACATTTTTTCTAGGGATAAAGAGACGGAGTTGTTCTGAAAAAAGAGGAAAAGCTTGTAAAGCTGTTAAAGTAAGTTCAACAGATTTCTTGCTTATGTAATAATAAAAAAACTTTTAAAAACCACGGATATTTTACTAAAACGTTGCCAAGCGGCTGGGCTCGTTACTGATGGAGCTCGCAGTTGATACATTAATATATTATTAATTAATAAAATTATACAGTGAAACATGGATAATTCGAAGCTGAAGGGACCAGAAATAAAGTTCGAATTATCAAAAAATTCGAATTACATTTATTCTCTCAAACAGAAGAGATAAATAAGAAAGATTAACTCCACGATCAAAGATTTAACACAAACTTTATCTAAGAATACTGCTACATTTTTTTTCGTTAAATCAAACATTTTTTACTAGCTTAATTATTCATCACTTTCAAACAAAAAAAAGCCAGATATTTTTAATTGCTTCATTGAATGCAATGTTTATGTCCTAGCATATGATTTCAACCTCTGGATTACCAAGTCCTCTCGTTCTTTTTCTATTTTTTGCATTGCAATTTTTGCTGCTCAAGATTTTATCTTTGTTTTTCAAATATGTTAATAACGTATTGGATGGAATTCCAAATTCGTTGGCGATTTCCGATTTCTTTTAAAGGCCTTTTTCCACTTCCTTAATCACCGCTACCTTTTCAGCTAATATTAATGATTTATAAGGATCTTTAGCTTTTGTCAATGGCATAGTAAGTACATATAAACAATGCTTAAAGCACAAGCACAAAAACTAAAAGTGAATATAACCGCATTAAATCATTCACAGGAAGCGCACGTGACTCTAACACCGAAGGGGTGTGGGAGGGGGGAAGGTAACAACAGAGGGTGGACAGAAACCTCCCAGAAAATCCCCACATAGTGATATTCCAACCCTCGCTTTTGTTTTCCTTAGAAAGACTGTTAAAATAAATAACGTATCTTAGCTGAGAAAAGTCTCAGAAACTATTTTATCCGTAATATTTTAAGGACAATTATAATAAAAATTCGAATTATCCAAAATAAAGTTCGAATTATCCAGGATTTTTTTAACATTGTTTTAATACAGAATTCTAGGGACCGAGCAAAAAATTCGAATTAAACAATTTCGAATTATCCAAGTTTCACTGTATTAATATATCAGTATATTATTCAATTGTCATCAGAGATAAGCAAGTGTGGACAATTTCAAGATGACTGACCAATGGGAAGTGAAATAAAAATTGATTACAAGATTTGAGCCGGAAACCAAAGTGTGAGTTAATAAAAACGTGATAATAACTTTAATGATGATAGATAATATAAATTAATCAATAAAATATTAGGCGAAATTCATCTTAAATTCGTAAGAGTTCATCTGATTGAAGGTTTTCATTATCATTGATAAATTTGAACATTCAATTTTCATTATTAAATTACTGTATTTTAATAATAATAATTAAAATTATGACAAACAAACTCCACTCGATAATGAATTAGAATCAAAAACTTCTTCATATTGCTTATTAAAATAATAAATATAATACATCGCAAATTTTCGGAAAATTTCTTTTTCCTTTTTCCATCTATGTTTAATGATATTATATACAAATAATATTCATAAATTTATTTATTTATATTTCCATTGATAATTCTCTAAATTATATCATCTTCTAATCATCAGCAACCGTACAGACGACACCAAATAGTTTCCATTCAATTATTTATTAATTAAGTTTAGAAATGTTATTTTATATTTATTTTCATTGACTATTTTTGATATTTATTCATAATTATTTAATAACAGTGAAATTACTGTTTATAGTAATCCATGTGAGCCAAAAATCAAAAGCAATGGCGTTTTTCCTGTCGGTCCGTCCGCATCTGTCCCCCCATCCCCATAACAACTCCCGAACAGAAGGTCGGATCGACAAACGAACTTCATCATCCTGTTTAGAAGCCCAAACACCGTAGGAATACGTTATTTTCAGGGGCCAACGCCACCCTCCATATTAGAAATATTTGGCATTGTTTTTATCGGATTTTCGCTATTAGGTTAAATATTAGAAATAGTTGTTAGCTACAGTTGATGGGTAAGATCTAAGACTCATGCTCTAAGTTCTCGAATCTGTATATTTACAATTTTATTTTGTTTTTTCTCTTATTTTTTTTTTTTTCCTAATTTTTTTTATATTTTTCCTTACGACAATGTGCTTTCTTTTTTTCGTTATAATTTTTTTTTAATTTATAATTTTGGGTCGCTCTTAAATTTATACTTTAGCACAAAATAATATTCACTTGTGATATTTGTATATTTATATATTTGAATATATCTGGAAGTTTCTCGAATCAAGAGGAAACTTCTTTATCGCGTCAAGTGTTGAGTATTTCTTCAATATAAAATCCCGTGGTTACCGAGAGAAGGCAAATCACGGGTAAACCTGTACTCAACTACATTCATCTCAGCAAAAATTTATTCCACCGAAGTTTTTGCAGAATCTGTTTTTTTATTATAACAAATATGTGAAAATCGTTTAGTGGAGGCGCTGGAGCTTGGCAAATTACCAACGGTTCTCATCATGCAAGATCTTTGCGAGGTTAATATTGTTTTGAGAATTATACAGATGCTCGGCCTCAACGAAGACAACGATTCAGAAGGATGGCTCACACTTCCACACTGACACGGTTGGTAGCTCCTTTTACAGCGAATCAAGCCGCTAGCTTTTGTAATTCTGCCGCACACAGGAAAATCCCGCCATAGGAGCGGAGACCCTAGTCTCAATTTATTGAAGCCTAAGGCTTTTTAATTTCGTTTTGTTTTATAAGTAGCTTTAATTATGGAATTTAAAATTATATTAACTATATGTTAGATTGTAAATTAATTATTTAGTTTTCGTAATGTATTATAAAATAAATTTACGTAATAAAAAAAATTATCTTTGGTTTTTTTTTAATTTTTATTTTAAACTTCAACTAGAGAGTTTCATAAATCACGAAAAAAATGTGAAGATATAAATTATTAATGAAAATTCGCAATACTCCGTAATAATTTACTCTATAAAATTTATGCTAAAATTTTATGGCAATTAAAAAATTAAAAATTTTCAAATTCAACCGATATGAAAATTAAAGGAAAATTAAATAAAATTATAAATAAACATTATAGAAGTATAACAACGAAGTACAACAAGTTTAATAACAATCCAAATATTAAATTTAATCTCCAAAACAAAATATTTAGAAATCAATATAAACACAGAAATTAATTTACTAAACAATTTTAACTAATTGTTTGAATTCAAGAGGACTAAAGATAAATGTATTCAGAATTGCTAAGGAAAATAGACATTGAGATTACAAAGGAATTAATTTTAAAAGCGAAGAATAAATTTTTTGGAAAGTTACTTAGATTACTGTTTTGTATTGCTTAAATCATTTGCATTATGATTCAATTAAATTAATGAAGTGTGTTTGTTAAAAAAAAAAAAAAAAAAAAAAAAATATCTTAAAACGCAACTGAAAATACTCGGAAATTTATTTGACCAATAATTACAACAGAAATAAAATCTTTAAAATTTATTTATTAATAATTCTAAATTATTTCTTATTAATTAATACATATTAACAAAAGAAGAAAGTATATTAACGTAAGGAAAAATAAAAAAATAAGTTTAAAAAAAAAAAAAAAAAATTAGGTAAATCAACATTAGATACACTGATTCGAACAGACAACATTAAGCATATGATTTCAAAAACTTAGCGATCACGCTGAAGCTGACAACTTAAATGACATGGTTTCATTTCTGACTTTTAAGCTACTAGTGGAAATCCAGTAAAAACAATGTAAAATATCTCAAACACATGGGGGGTGGGGGAAAGACGTTGGCCCCTAAAAATACCCTATTTCTATGTTGTTTGGGCCAATGAACACGAGGATGAAGTCCGTTTGTCGATCCAATCTTCCGTTCGGGAGTTGTTAGGGAGGGACACGGACGGACAGACGTACAGAACAAACCCAATAGGTACCGATTTTGGTCACTTGTGATAGCTTCCAAACGGGTCGCTAAAAATCGTGATTTGAAGTGAAGAATGAAACTAAATAACTGAAAAATGATGAAAATAAATAACTTAAAAATTATTATTATGATCTTAAGAATTAATTATATTTTATTGATATTGAGGGACAAATAGGCTATTTTTTTAATTTTTTTATTTACACTATTTGTTATATTACAAATATTAAGGCTGATTGGAAATTACAAAAGTGTCACTAATTTGAAGTAGGCACTTTCAGCAAACAGTTCCTTATCTTCTTAAGTCACTTCGCTGATCCATAGCACTGTTCTCATTGACGTTTCCTATACTTGGAATATAACGGACAGATAAATGATTAATCGTTATCACAATCAATAATAGAGCTAAAAACATTTCCAAACTCAACTAGAGTTTGCACTGTTGAAATTAATTAATAGCAATTTATCAGTAATAGTATTTTCAGATATAGTAAAGAATACACTTCCAGTAAGTACTTCCTTTTAATATTTATAATATCTCTAATAGTCAATATTCGTTTGACGATAATTTACTACCGGTGAGTAACACATTTAATTGTAACGGGAGCACCTTTAATTCAATAAATATTATAATCTATCTTGATTATAAAATTCACTATATTCTTAAACAGTTGCACAATAATTCAATCTCTTAATTTCACGGTAAATTGAAACTTCAATTTTCGTTTGCATTATTAAAGTTAATGAGTGTTTTAATTCTTCTTTCTTCACTTTTCAATTATTTATCGTTGAATCCTTTAACTATAATTCCTTTAAGTTTCTGCAATATTTGTTAATATTGTAAGGAATAATTGTACTCACTCATTAAATTCTTTTCGGCTGAGCTCAGGAAGATTTCGCCGAGTCCACTTCAATTTTCAGCTTGTTCCTCGGTGAAGTAACTTGGAATTTTCCGCTCGCTGATTCTATTGGTTGACGTGTTGTCAGAATTGCGGCTGACCTCTCAAGCCTTGATTGGTCCTTTTCCCTTGTATCGTCTAATTCTTCGAAATTCCCTTTTAAATATCTTCTATGGGTGAATTCTTCATAAGCTCCAGAATTGACTTCATATTCTCTCTTCGTGCGACCAAATCTTCGGAACTAGAACTACGCATTCTTCTTTCGGCTTCCTCCGTTCAGGCGAGCAACTCAAGTGACGTGAGGATGACGTTCGCTTCCACTTCAGACCATTCTATTCAAGGCATTTTCTTTTACTGACCGAGAGTGAGGCTCAGCTCTCATTTAAATGCCCTTTCTGCAATTACGTCACATTTTATTTTAATTAATAAATTTAAATTTTTGTTTGAAGCCTGGGTGAATTACGTATTTAACACATAAAATATTCCAATAATAATTATTTAATTTTAATTATCACTTCAGATATAAATATGTTTTGACTCAATATGAAATCAGATCACGTAAAATGAATGAAATATTACCTTTTTAAATAACGAAAGTCAGGCAGACCAAGCCTAGTAAGATGGCTATTGCCAACATGGAAAAGATTGGGGCCTTACCACGGAAGTTTCCCTATACAATACCATAGAACAACAAAATCACAAAAAATTTTAGAACCATGGTCGCCGACCTCCTGGATGCAGATGGCACATGAAGAAGAAATAACGAAAAAGTTACTAAAACGGATACCGGGTTTTTCCTTAGGGAAACGAGGACGTCCGTTGAATACCCGACCTCAAGAAACTGCTGGTCCAGAAACACGGGAGCTTTACCTCCCACAATCCCATTGGCCTCCATAGGCGTGTAGAGGGATACTTTCTCTTTAATTAGAATAACAAATACATCGAATTAATATTATTTTAATAAAGTAATTATTTTAAATAAAGTTGTTTTACTTTTCTAACATATTTTTTTTAAAACTTTTATTTCAGATATACCTATATCCAAATTATACAGAACCTAACCACAATAATGATATTGCACTCATAAAATTAGCAACTCCTGTGTCCAACCTTGGTTCTCAGAATTCTTCCAACATCATTTGTCTTCCAAATTCATCTACTAGATATTCTTATTTCAATTAAAAGAATTGTAAATATACTGGATGGGGAGTCGGCAATTATACTGCGAAGTATGGAATGCATTTTCGTAAAATTATTGTAAAAAAGAAAATAGTATTAACTATATATATATATATATATAAATATATATATAAAGCCGGATAATGATGTGGGATTTGAAAATACCAATACAAAAAAACACATCATTGTTTGTATGAAGATACAGTCAATTTATCTTCACGTCATCAGCGGCAAATATTAGAAACAATTTGGAAACCAAAAGCGCAATATTTCAAGACTTTCCTCTCTTTTATTCAAAAACCACAATCATATTATCTAAATCTAAAAACAAAAATTATTAATTTGTAATTTATTTTTGTTTTCTAAATTGTTTCTAAATTTCACGTGAATGTAGATTGGATGTATCTTCATAGAAACAATGATGTGTTTTTTTTTTATATTGGTATTTTCAAATCTCACATTATTTTCCGGCTTTATATCTTTAGTAATATAAGTTAATTTTATTCTTATCTCTTTTATTTTTCTAAATTGCAAAACATTGACTGAAAACTTTGCTTTGCGAAACTCGAAGGATATGCTCGAAGGATATAAAGAACAACTCATCGAGTTTCGCAATGCAAAGATTTCAATTAATGATTTGCAATTTTGAAGTACTGAAGTACAGAATATCAGAATAAAATTAACTTATATTACTAAACATATAAAGCCGTACAGTAATTTGAAATTTAAAAAATGCTAATAGAAAATTCAAATACTGTTTCTGTGAAAACACGGCCCAATTTGTTTTCACTTCATCAGCGGCACCAGTGTGAAAAATCGAAATTAAAATTTAGAAAATTTAGAAAAACAAAAACGCAATATATGAAGACTTTGCTCTTTTTTATCATAGATATTCCTTTTTTAATTTTTTTTGATTTTATATCGTTTTTAAATTGATTAATTTAAAACATTTAAATATAAAAGAACTAAAATTAATAGAAATTTAAATTATTTTTTCTTAAATCAAAAAATTCATAAAATAGATAAATTTAGAATGATTTGTAGTACAACTAATTCTATTTTACAACAAATTTTTCTTAATAAATTGCATAAAATTATTAGAAATAAAATAATCCTAATTTTTTTTGGCTTATTTATAATCATGATGATGTTATTAAATATGTAAATAATACTAAAATTTTAATGTAATTGCAGCAGATTTTGAAAATTTTTTTCAAATGTACCTTTAGATTCTTTATTACAACAAATTAAATTCGTAGTTTCAGAATTTAATATAGACAATTTTTTTGGTATTTCTATTAATAAATTTCCTAATTTTCTTAAATTTAATTTATATAATATTTATATTTATTTTGATGATGAAATATATTCCCAAATCAAAGATATTGGAATATGGGTAAATTATATTAGCAATCTCGCTAATTTATTTTTATTGGCTTATGAATATCAATTTTGTATTAATTCCCCTTTCCAATTTAAAATATAAATATGGTTTAATTCTTTTTAATACTAATCTTACAATTGATTGTATAGAAGACAAAATTTTTAAAAATAATATTAGCTTACAAAAAAGTAATAATAATTCTAAATTTTTTAATTTTTTAGATTTACGAAAATATTTTAATCAACAAATTCCATATATTAAATTATTTAATAAAATATTTTTGTTTGCATTTAAAATTAATAGATTTCATAAATTTATCAGTAATGTGAGTTTAAATTTTTTTTAAATTATTTTTATATAAGAACTCGAAAAATATCTTGATATTAATTCTTAATTTGAAGATTTTTTAACATTATTTAAATTATCTTATTAAAGAATTTATATATTTATATATAATATATTTTCAATTTAAGAATAAATTTAAATTTCAGTAAAAAATATTTTGGTTTTTCTTAATTTTATTTAATTATTTTAATTCTTCTAGATAGGATTTGTTGGCTTATAATCATTTAAGTTATCTTATGACAACTCAAGATTAAATTCTTTATTTTAGAAAGTTTTGAGTTTGATCTGATGACTGTCATCTGTTTATTATTTATTATTTATTAATTTTTTTAAATATATTTAAATATTAAAAAAAATATAAAAAATAAATTAAAAATGATATAAAATAAAAGAAATATAAAAACGATATATAATCAAAAAAATTAATAAAAGAATATATATACGATAAAAATAAGCAAAGTCTTTATATATTGCGGTTTTGTTTTTCTAAATTTTCTAAATTTTAATTTCGATTTTTCACACTAGTGCCACTGATGAATAGAAAACAAATTGGCCAATGTTTTCACAGAAATATTAATTTGAATTTTGTATTGGCATTTTTAAAATTTCAGATTACAGTTCGGCTATATATATATACAGTAAAATCTCGTTAAGTCGTCACTCAAGGGACCAAACAGTTTTAACGACTTAGGCGGAGTAGAAATTGTCGAAAATTCTGAAATACAGTATTTTCATGAATTGCTGCATGATTCGGTGAAAAAAACAAGATTTTCAGAAATCAATACATGCAAATGAATGAGTGGCAAATAGAAAAAAATATAAAAACCTTTTTATAGTTACCATATTTTAATCGTTTTAAAAGAAAGGCAATGTCTGTCTTTGAAACTTTCCAGCCAACCATTGCTGCAGCCGAAATCTTCAATGTTCAACTCCTTAGCAATTTCCATGACTTCTTCTTTGAGAATCACGGCAGAAATCGGAACATTTTGCGATCTGGCATCTTTTAGCCATTAAACTAAAACCTCCTCGATCTCGTGAAACTTCGATTTCCTCATTATCTTTTGTCTTTGCAGTCAGATACTTCAATTACTTGTTTCGATGAATAAATATCGTTTAATGTTGTCCTGGGAATATGATATTCTTTGTTTGAAAGGCTGTTTTCGAAACATTTAATTTGTCAAAATGTGCAATTAAGTTTTTTTTTTCTTTAAAAGATAACGAGGAAAGTTTTCATTTTAAACCTGGCATTTTAAAAACGTAATCAAACCACGAAATTGCAAGAAAAAAAAATAGCTCTTATAGCGGGGCTTACTCGCTATGAAACGAAGTCACACTCAGGAGCGGTCAAAAAAAACGTCTAGACTCGACAAAGTTGCAGCCAGAAGTGTGCTTTGAATGATTAGCTGCGAGATTCCAAGAACCCAAATCCTCCGATGGTGTAGAAAAGGAATAAAGTGACAGGCGTGGTCGAAAATTCCCCTTAAAGGCTTCAGTTTCTTAAAGTGAAGGGGCGGGGCTGAAAAGACAACACGATGGCATGCAAAACGGAGAAGAAAGATGATTTTGGCAATTTTTGAGAGTGACGCATTATCCGGAGTAGAATTAAATTTGGTGACGGGTAAAGGAAGGTTATTTAACGTTATTGTGTATTTGACCTTGTCGGGACCAAAGGAAAACGACGATTTAAACGGAATTACGACTTATCCGGGTGACGACTCAACGAGGTTTTACTGTATATATATATATCTATGCAGTAAAACCTCATATATAAAATATAAATATTTTAAAAAATCTTAGGCAAAAACATGCAAAAAGTACAAAAAATAGGTAAATCATCTATATATCTATAAATTTTCAACTGGAAAGGGATATTAATACAAAATTGATATTCATAAGCCAATTAAAATAAATTAGTGAGATTGCTACTATAATTTACTCCCATTCCCAAACCTTTGATTTGGGAATATATTTCTTAGTAATTTAGTATCCTTTCCTAGCTCCATAAAATAAAACTTTACACAGGTTTAAACTCAATTACTTATATTTCAACTAACTTAAGTACATTTTTATAATATATACGTCTCTTCGGGAGGGACGAATATTCAACAAATATAAAAATTAATCTTCTTCAGTTCGTGGCCAACAATCCTACTGCAAAAGGCTGTTTGTTAGCCGATGGTATTGTTCACATTCAGGCCATCACTCTGTTGGCTTCCTAACATACAACCCATGTGACCTGAATACACGGTGAGAAATTAAGATGAAGAAAGAGAACTTTTCATTGCTGGACTAGATATTGTTTTTGGTCAGGACACCTGCAAGCATGTCACAAGTTGGAATGACCTTAATTTCAAATTCGTCGTTTCCAAAACCGTCTCGTAGCCTGTCCAATTTGCGCATGAAATGTATCATTCTAACTCCACACGAATCATTTATCACTATCTGAATGGCTGACCAATTGTCAGAGTACAAAGTTCTGTAAGGGAATTTATTACTTGTATTGTATCCTAAATCTCGAAGGAATCCACAAATCCAGCTTGCTTCCTTATATCCTTCTAAGAGTGCAAATGTTTCTGCTTCGCAAGAGGACAGTGTAGCCAATCTTTGTTTGCGTAACTTCCATGATACCAGGTTTCCCCTTACATATACTAAGTATCGTTAACAGATTGGTTTTTACGTGCGCTAATCATAGTTTTAATCCAATAAATGAAGCCGACGCACAGATGTATAAGAATAAAAAACTATTTTAATAAGAGACGACAGTTTCAGATACATAATGTGAGTATCTTTCTTCAAGTGAGAGATTACAAAATTTGACATGCATAAATAGAAAAACCAACTCCCATAATTCTTTATGGAAAATTCCGAGTGTCTCATCTTTGACGTCATGGTTCAGGCTGCCCCCCAATGAAGAAATCGGGAAACTACTTGCAAATAAAAGAATAAGATATAACTAAATAAAGTCGTAAATTAAAATTAAAAAAAATTAAAAAAGTCGTAATAAAAACAGCATCCAAATTAAATTGAAATAAAAACATGATATAGATATATTTATATTTTGTAAAACAGGATATCCTAAATGGAAACTTAAATAATTCATGAATAAAATTTAAATCTTCCCTTATTCTTATAATTTTCTCTCGATTAAACAGTAAATAATTCTTGGAAAAGGAAACATAACCAGGTATGCATGTTAAGTAAAATAATAGGAAATAAAAAAAAAAAAAATTATAATAAAACAAAATAATAATAAGTAAATCCTTAAGTAAAATAATAGGAAATAATAATTAAAATTATAATTAAAATTAAATGAATGAAT
>JAFIDM010049877.1:0-21813 GCA_023159025.1 Thereuonema tuberculata
CTAAAACGACCATCTCCCTTTGGGAGTAGCACCACCTTGGCCCTCTTCCAAACTGAGGGGAAGATGCCCTCTTTCAAACACCTATTAACCAACAAGACCCATAACTTGGCGAGGGAATTCCTAATAAATGGTAAAGATCTTACAGGAATTCCATCTAATCCAGAGGCCGAGTTCAAATTAATTTTTTCCATAAGCAATTCTAGTTCTTGTTCATTAAAAGATTTTTCCCTATGTGTGGTATAATAAGGAACATAGGACTCGTCTCGAAGTTGTTTTATTTGTGTATTATCAAGTAAAGGGTCATCCTCTGGAAAGTATTCCAACAAGAGTTGGGCCGAAGTTTCCTCCTCGGAGGAAGTCCACGAGCCATTCGAGGAAACGCATGTTTGCTGAATCGGGGGGAGTTTAATATTTCCACCGATAATTTTTGATGGTAAACTGAACGGGTCACATTCAGTAGACGACTCGCAGAATTGCCTCCAGGATTTCCACTTCTCCCTCCTCAAGTTGCCACGGTAGACCCTTTTTGCATCCCTCCACCTGTTCTCAATTACAAGTCTCTCCACCGTGTCATCCATTCTCATCATCCTTTTTCTAACGCCCTCATCTTAGCCCTTTGCGATCGCAAATCAGAATTCCACCAGGCAGGTCCAGGTCGCTTATTATATGTTTGATTCCTAATGGGAATCGCGGCCTTACATGCTCTCAGGCATACATCTTGAAAGGTTTTAACTGCTGTCTCGCAGTCCATATCTCGGAAAGTCTCCTCAAGAGTCCCCCGCTCACCCTCTAAAATTGAATTAAAAATGTGCTACCTAGCCTTCCTTAAGCAGAAGGTGGAGGATATCAATGGGGGCGAACATCCAAACTGAAGGGAGATCAAACGATGATCGCTTCCCATGTCTTCAGTACAAAGATTCCATTCACATGGGATATGCCCCTGAAGAAAAGCAAGATCTATCCAGCTCCTACCATTTGATGAAAAAATGTAGGCTCTGAATCGATCTTGTTTAACAGTCTGAGATGGTTGTGAAATAACAAATCCGCAATTTCACCACCCCTTTTATCATTAATCTTATCTCCCCACATGGAGTGTCTCGCGTTAAAGTCGCCAACTATAAGAATATTACTTGACAGGTTTAATAATTCTTCAACTTGTCTAATAAGAAGATGTATATCATCATTTTTATGGGCATAAATATTTACAAGAATAAATTCAAAGTTATCCCCGATAATTTTCAGTGTCACCAAGTCCTTATTACTGTATTGTATTAATAAAAGAACTTGTATGTCCTTGTTGACAACAATAGCGCAAGACCTAACAGGGAGGTGAGAATCACGGGTAAAATAAATCTTGGCACCTAATCTAAAATAAGGAATGGTGCCATCCCTCAGACAAAAGGGTTCCTGAAGATATAGAATATCGAATTTGTCCCCCAAAAGTTGGAGCTCAGCCCAGGGAATACTTCCCCTGCCCATATTGAATTGGGCTATCTTAAACATTATATTGTATCCTCCTACTGCTATTTTGTACTGCCTCTAAGTAGCAGGGGCACTCTAGGGAGTTGGCCATATGGCCTTCTCCTCCCTTACCCTTTCTCTTACAGTTGGAACAGCAATTAACAACAGCCTCGCACTCTTTATAAAAGTGTGTGCCTCCACACTTGAAACATGAAGCTGGATTTTTACAGTTATTGGCAAAATGTCCAAATGAATTGCACTGGTAGCATCTCGCCACCCAAATGTCCTCAAGGAACGGAATCCTCAAGTAACCAATGTTGACAAACCCCTGGTTTTCAAGAGCCTTGAAGACCAATGGCGATGTTCTTACGATGCAATTCTTTTTTTGTTTATCACGACAAGCCCTGCTACTAATAATGGTCAGACCTTGTTTGATATTATCATTATTTATAGATTTTAATGCCTCAGTATTTGAGTTGATAACCTCTTTTAATACATCATTATCTTCATAGTCTGCTGGGATTCCTGTTAGTTTAATCGAGGGCTGACTATTAGCTATTCCTTTTACTTCTAAATTTTTGACTGTTTTCAAATAAGTTTCAACTTTATGTTTTTGCTCATGATTATAGCATTTTAAAATAATTTTGCCATCACTCCTAACAATTTGACTTTTGATTCCTCCCCCAATGAGATCGGCCTTGAGGTTCTCCTCCTTGATAGTTTTTTTCAATACACTTGTCGCCCCCACTTCCTGTCCACCCATCTTAAGGGAGACAACTGTACTAAATTCAGTTTGGGGAAATATTATCTTTGTAGACTGAGGGTGTTCCTTTGTAAAATTTTTAACAATTTGATTTTCCTTTGTTATGTCGGCATAGCTCTTTTTATTATGGATATCAATACCCTCTTGGGCTCTTATTTGTATTCTTAATTGTATTTTTGCATTCTCTAATTCTAATTGTTTTTTTTTTCTAATTCCAGATCTTTAACTTTTACTAATAATTTAGTAAAAATCATACTTATTTCTGAGAGACTATTATTTACTACTGTTTGATCTGATTTTCTAAATGATATCCTACTTTCATTCACTCTTGAAATGGCAGCCTTGATATTATTTGAATGCTCAAAAAACATTTCCACTGCTTTATTTGCATAATCAATTGATTGATTCTCATCATCCATAAAGTCCCTATTCCCTCTTTTCCGCTTTGCCTTAGGGATAGGAGCAGGTTCCAATCCCACCATGCATGTTGGAGACATCATAGAAGAGTCTCTATTTTCAGAATCTCTATTGTCCTCAGGAAAATCAAAATGATTAACTCCTGAGGATTCGGGAAGAGGAGAAGGAAGTGGAGTAGATTGGGAGTGAACAGGAGACCTCTGTAGGCTTCTCCTTCAGAGAGTTGTTGCCTTTCCCATGACATTGTTTCTTTTAGCTCATCCGACAGTTCTTTCTTATTTTTTCCTATTTCTTCATTTCTAATCTTCTGTTTCATAAAATCTTTATTTTTCAAACTGTCGTTAATATTATCTTTTAACCATGTCTGATATTTCTCCTGAATTTTCTTTTCTAATTCATCTTTATTACTTAGAATTAATCCCTCTAATCGAACCTCAAAGCCGTTTTCATCTCCGCTAGGATAGGAACAAAACTCAGCCCCCATTCATCAAAAGTAAAAGCTAATGGAAAAAAAAATGGGGACAAAATGGCGGTCAACCCCACCTCCCACCAATGAAAATGGGAGGAGCCACACCAACAATTCACCCAATATACACTAATGCCAACACTTTGATTAAATGCTAAATAGAATTCTAAACAAACAACACAGAATAAAACTAACAATTAAATATAATGAAACTAATGTCCAAGACTGGCCTGAAATAGCCGCTAGGCCTAGCGGCCGCTGGCGCCCCTAAAAAGCTTGAGAACACAATTACAAAACCTCCCCCCAGATAAAATTTATATAAAAAGATAAAAACACACCTTTGTAAACACAACTAATCCAGTAGAATAAAAAAACTGGGCTCCAAAATTTAAAAAAACAAAGAGATTCAGGAGCTCAGTAACAGGGCTACCATCATGGCCGCCATCTTAACCGGAAGCTATGGGGGGCAGAACACCCCACTTGGGTGGGGGGATGGCGACACATGGGCCTAAGTGTCCCACCCCCGATCGACACCAGGATCTTATATTTAGGGCCCCTCCTCGGGCCCCCCCAAATAAATTGCAAAAAAGGGAAAAATTCGCTCTCCTATTTGGGGCAGGGACACCACACTTGGGTGGGAGGAAGTCAAAACAAAGGCTGAAGTGTCCCACCCCCGACCAACAACGGGACCTTATATTTAGGGCCCCTTCTCGGGCCCCCCAAGTCAATTGCAAATAAGGAAAAATTCGCTTTCCTATGGGAGGCAGAGACACCACACTTGGGTGGGGGGATACGACACAAGGGCCTAAGTGTCCCACCCCCGATCGACATCGGGACCTTATATTTAAGGCCCTTTCTCGTCCCCCCCCCCAAGTCAATTGCAAAAAGGGAAAACTTCACTCTCCTATGGGAGCAGGGACACCACACTTGGGTGGAGGGGATGCGACACAAGGGCCTAAGTGTCCCATCCCCGACCAACACCGGGACCTTATATTTAGGGCCCTTTCTCGGCCCCCCCAAGTCTATTGCAAAAAGGAAAACTTCACTCTCCTATTGGGGCAGGGACACCACACTTGGGTGGATAGATGGCGACACAAGGGCCTAAGTGTCCCACCCCGGATCGACACCGGGACCTTATATTTACGGCCCCTTCTCACGAGCCCTTTCTTTCTTTTAGTGGCATTGAAACGCATGCCGGGTAAAGCTAGTTTTTTTATAAAAATCATTAAAATCTCAATCATTATTTCTTTAATTGCTTTTCCATTTCTTTAAAAATCATCAAGAATATTTCTGAAATGAAAACTTTAGAAATCACATTACTGATCTATTCACACACGTTAAACCTACATGTTAATTATCAGCCATTATCTTTTTTGGATTTAGTTTTAAGGATGCACTGTGGAGTATCTACATTGGAGAACCAGATACAAAGGAAAGTCTTCAATCAGTTTAATAGGATTAACAAAAAAGTACCAGTGACGAGAGCAGCCATTATTTTTAATCAGCAATGTAGGGGAGCTGATCTTATTCCCAATGCCATGAAGATTAAAACTGAAGCGGACTCTACTTCAATTAGAAGACTCTGAAGAAAGGTTAGAAACAAACTATTTCAAATTCGCATCACTAATCACCATAAGAAGTTAAAACAACTCACTTACCAGGCAAAAAAAACTTCTAATAAACTATCTCTCATCCTACCTCTGAGCCAATATGTGGCAGTTCTCATTTTCTCAGCTAATGTATATCAAAAAAATTTTGAAACTATTTCTAAGATGCACATCAAAAAGCTCTCTTTACTAAATGTTAAAAGATGGCCATTTAACAATCATTCGGATAATCATTAACTTATCTAATATCGCCCTCACCCCCGCACAAACGCAGTTGATTGGAGAGGTCTCAAGTTTGGAATACCAACGGCGATTAACCCCCGCAACATGGTCGCCAGCATTGAATTCGGAATATTGAGACTCCGAGAGCCTGTTCCTCCAGCACTGAGAAGTTCTATCTATAACATTATAGATAATGTTATAGAAACTCTAGAACTAATTCTGAATGTATCCTTAGTCCTCTTGTATTAGAGGCTTTACAACAATTACGAGGTAATGATAAAATAATAATGTTTAGTGCCGATAAAGGGGGAAAGGCTGTTATCTTAATTAATGATCAATACGCTGCTATTGGGGAATGAGTTTTTAAATACCACGGCAGGAGTTCAATCTTTTAGTAAACGGGAGAAATGTGTTCTTAGTTATATTAGGAAAGTAACGCGGAAGTTATTCCAAAACTCCCTCATATCATCGGATTTTGCTGTTATATTGAAAGACGACTATTTAAATGTTCCCATTCTTAGAATTTTACCCAAGGTTCACAAACATAAGAATGGGTCCGAATTTTGTCAGACCAATTGTTAATTGCAATTCATCGGCCATTTTCCTGCTCTCACAGTTTATTTATGCAAAACTATTGAAATTTAAAATTAGATCTCAATTTTCTGTTGGTAACAGTAAAGAATTCGTAAGCAAAATTAGATGTCTTTCTTATACTGATACATACTCCTTTTTTTCATTGGATGTGGACTCTTTGTACATATCTTTTTCTTTTGAACTAATTTGTAAAACTTTTCAATACTTTAAATCCAAATATTGTCATATAACCGCATTAGCGATTTCAAGAGTTTTACCTTTAGTAGAAGCATTATTCAAAGTGCAATTTTTAGAGTTTAATGAAGCTTTTTTAGGCAAACAACTGGTTTATTTATGGGACTCTCCGCCTCTGCTATTACAGCAGAGTTTTGCATGATTTTCATCGAGAAAACAGCGTTTCAAATTTTCGAAAATGGAGAACTTCACATCCCTTTATACTGCCGATATGTAGATGATTTATTATTTTCTACTGATGGTTCCATTCCACTGGGCTTAAAGGATATTCTAGATGAAATTCACCCCTGTATTAAATTTAAAATAGAATACGAAAGTAACAATACAATTCCTTTCCTTGACGTGTTGATCACGCGTAAAGAATCTTATTTCACTACCCAAGTTTACAGGAAACCTGCTTCTTGCGATCTCACACTAAATTATGATTCGCAGTGCCCACTTTCCTTTAATATTAATATCATCAATATGGCGGTTATCAGGGCTTATAACATCTCCAGTTCCTACGATCTTTTTGAAGCCGAAATTTGTACAATTCAGGATATTCTCCGTTCGAATAATTATCTACAATTTTTTCTAGATAAATTTATAAGTTCCGCAGTTCGAGGTATTTACAATCCACTCAATAAATTAAATAATCATAATGATATTTATGTTTCTGTTCCTTTCCAGAGATCTGTTTTTCCGGCATTTTCCAAAATTCTGCGACCCTTCGGAATTTGCTTAACCTCATCTACTAAGTTCACTTTAGCTTCAGCGATCAATAATAAAGCCAGACAAGCAAAAGATAATCCTAAATGTATAGATTATGCGCTTAAATGTCCTGGCTCCCATTGAAGGTATGTTGGGGAGACCTTGCAACCTATCTGCAAATGTATTTCGCAGCATAGCTATGCCCTCCGTTCTAATGACCTTAATTACTTAACTGTTCAACACGTTTTAGATACGGGACACAGGATTGACTACGATAACCCGTTGATATTAGCTTATGAATCTAAAGTCCCCGCGCTGAATAAAGATCCTCCCAGAATGCAAAGCAGGTTATAGATTGTCCTTTCCTGGGCGACCGCTAACATTGAAACAGAAGAGATGCGGCCTCTTCTCTTTCAATGTTAGCGGTCGGCCAGGAAAGCTCAATCTGTAAGCTGCGTTGCGTTCTAGGAGATCTTTATTCAGCGCGGGGACTTTAATGATCTTATGCGTAAATGCAAGGATTCGTTGTTTATCTTTTCTGACCCCGACTGTTACAATGACTATTTCGGTTAGAACCATATATTGCTATGGTTTCAGCAAAAAAGAGAAAGATTTAGATTTTCACGTTTGATCCAGCAATAGCATTTATTGCCTTTTCACCCCCCGACCCTTACCTCCTTGCCACTTCCCCGTTCCCTAATAAGTTTTTTTTTTATTATTATTATTATATTTACAGATGCAGGTTGTTGTCATCGCAATTTCCAGTCGCAGATCTTTCCACTCTACAATAACCAAGAGCTGTAAGTTCAATACGTCATTTCCGGTCCGCTCCCTCACGCCACTGAGATCTTAGCATCTACTTGTAACTAGAGATGGAGTTCCTGTCGTCATTTCCGGTTCTTCCGCTCGGCCCAAGTGATGTTCTGATGTTTCCTGAGTCACGTTTCAGAGTTTTCACCAACAGAGGTCCTTTCCATCGGATCACCTGACGACTGCTTCCTTCTCATTGATTTCTCTGTGTATTAATCCACTTGTATTTCCTTATGATTTCACTTGTGAATGAATAGCTAGCTGTTCGAAAGATGTCGTCGTATTTTAATAAGTGTAAATTTTTTTAAATTTTATTATGATTGTTGGCTTTTTATTTTCATTATTGATCTATTCACACACGTTAAACCTGTATGTTAATATTTCTGAAACTTAACAAAAGTAAATCCATTTTGAAAAATCTGTCTGAAAATAATTTTTCTTCAGAGGAACAGCTTTTGACCTTAGATATGATTTCTATTGTCTTAAAATATGCTCATCATGTTTCAAGAAGATGTTCGTTCACAAAATTATCAAGAACTAATGAGTATATAAACCTAAAATGCAGATACAAAAACTAAAGTCTATTGTAAGTGTTAATTCATCATTATCCCATGTTACAAATAAAGTAAGATATTTTCTAAGTAAGCTTATACTATACTGATATTTTTAAAAATTATTCTTGAATTACATTCAATACATTATTACTAGAAACTACAATAGAGCAGCGTTAAAATAGGTTTGCTTGAATTCGTTCCTGTTTTTAGTAAATTTCAATTTTAATTTCTGCTTTGAACTAATAAGCCTCGTTTTCACGTTGTTGTTTTGAATGAACAAATGATCATGAAATTATTAACAGTACAATTAAAAAGACGATATTGGTTTGCAGTTGTAAAAGAAATAAATATTTGAATATATTGTAAATGTTTTTTAGAAAACCTATTTAAGGATTCTGTTAATTTTGAATTTTTATGTGATGGCTTCAAGAAATGAAAGGTCAGTTTATGGTTGAAATAAAACCATCAATACTCTTACCACATGTTATAGCAATAGTAAATACTCTTAAAGTATTCTATTAATAATTTTTTAGTGAGTTTCGATTTATCAATGAAATAAATATTATAACATATTTACTTGTTTGAATTCAAATATTCATACAATATTGAAAGATTCCAATACAATCCATTAGGTGTTTTTTGAAAGTTTCACAATATATTATTTTCTTGTGAAATCATCGTCTGCTGTCAAACACCCATTGCAGTGAAATCGCTTCGTATTTTGTGTAGTTTCTGAATGAGATTTCTTTTATTTCTTGAGTTCGTTTCTTCAACATTTATAGTTGTAGAGGTTCGCATCAAATTCACTTTGAGCTTCTATTCAACATTCAAATGTTATATTTCGTCGTTGCAAATTTAAAATCTCTTATGTGTAAAAAGTTTTCCCATGGGAAAAACGCTATTTCATGCGTGCACGACGTGTTATTACGCTCTCTAAGATTTTGCCTAAGACAGCGTTGAGTTTTTTTTTTATTATGGTGAGACATATTAGGAAAACCAAAATGGTTATTAAGAACTCTTATATGTTAATCAGGCACGTAGATGATTTTATTGAAAAATTTAATGTTGACGGTCACTTAGGATAGTTTACAAATAGGATATACCACAGTGAAATACAAAGATCTGTATATAAGAGATTTTTTGTTCGATACCTAATCGAAATCGCTATTCAAATATCCGAAAAATTAATTTACGACAAAAATGACACATAGGAGATTTTAAATTTGCAACGACGATTTATAATATTCAGCGATGTCGTATAGAGAAGATTCCGTATAAATAACCTCCATAGACAAAACAAGGAATCGGAATCCTCTCAATCATGCCCCGTTTCATTCCTTGTAGGCTTCAGTTTTTTTGGAAAAAAAATCGCACTTCCGGTCCAGGTCACTTCCAGTTTAAAATGAAAAGAGTTTCTCTATACTTAGCTATCGATGATACTTCCTCAAAAATGTTTAAATTGGTTCCTTGCAAAGTGTATAAATTCCTTGTTTTTATTTAAGATATCTTCGTAATTGCAGATTTAATTTTACTATTGCGCAATGTAGGTGAGCTTCAGATAATCCAAACGTAATACTATCCTCTCCATTATAAATATCAAAATCATTTAGTAGTCATAAATTAATATTCAATGCAACTAATTGATTAAATTTATTGAATGTTTCGTGATGTGAGATGATTCGACTGAATGTTTCGTGATTTCTCTGTTCACGGCAGCAACTGTTGAAGAGACATTTTAAGATGAGAAAACGGAAAGATATAAAAGGTTCAAGAAAAATTTGAAGTCAAATCAACGACAGATTGTACTGTAAATAAAATTCGAAATTTATTGAAATCTATCGATAACAACAACTGAATATATTGAAAAAGATTTATTCCCTGGATTTATTGAAGTAAATCTCAATCAAGTTCTGAACTCTGCTTTAGATAATCTTAAGAATAAAACGTTTAAGGTTCTGAGAGTGAAATACCAAAATTTAAAACAAATTCAAGTATATCCTCAGTTATTCATCGTTTAACGACGTCTATGGGGAAAAGCTAATTTTAAGACTGGGAGGGGGTGAAGCAACGGAGTTCTTAATATATGTAATACAAAGGTTGTTTAAGATAGAAAGTTGCCTCCTCCACGAAAACGATTTCTATTGGCTAGCTCAATGACGTCACGTGAATTGCAGGTGAATCGAACACCTACTAACTAAAATTAAGAGTTTTGAAGAAGTGTATTTAAATTCTTTCCCGATTGAAATAATTTTTTTTGATAATTTAGAAAACAATTGGAAAAAATAATGAGATTAAATGAATTTAATTTTTTTTATCTCTAATGGTAACTTAAATTTACTTTCCTGAAAAAAATATCTTTGTAAATACTTTCCTAATGCATTTAAAAGATAAATATTTCACTGAAAAAATATCGTATTCAATTACTAAAAACTTTGCACTGTTAGAAAATTCAAAGTTTTTCTAGACTACGGTAATCTTTTAGAGAATGTAAATTTGTTAAACTGTCCTTCAGTGAAAATGAAGGGATTCCTCGTCCAAAAATCAACTAACTGAAACTGATTAAAATAACCCAGGTTCTGATCTCTAGCCTTTTTTCTTTTTTTCTTTCAGATTCTCATAAATTAAAGTGTGTCTAAATGATTAGAGAAGAACTAATAAAATATAATCTTTAAAGATCACCACTGTCATGTTTACTATTTAACAAATTACAGTGTAACCTTCTTTAACGGACACCCTGAATAGCGGACATCTCTAATTAGCGGACATTATTGCGGGTCCCAGTCCCTTACAATAGGACATTCCATGTTATCCACTCCGAATAGCGGACACTCTGAATAAAGGACAGTTCCTTCCTTTATCGAATTTGGCCGACAACGTCAGGGCGAAGCTAGTGAAAGTCAAGAAAGGGAACGAGTAAGCCCCAGGGAGAAATGGACGAAACTCAGAAAAAAGAAAGAAACAGCCATGCCAACACCGGGATTCGAACCCAGGTTCCGACACAACGGCCACACGACAGACCGCCGTCCAGACCGCTCGGCCATGCCGGAACGGCTAGCGGACAGTTATTTTAACTGTAATTTTTTTTTTCCGGTTAACATTTCGACAAACACATCATGATTGTACTGTATTTACATCGGTTCCTGGTACGCCCTAACGGGTAAGCAGTAAATGACTTATGTATTTACATCGGTGTTCCATACATTGATATATTGTATCGGTGTCCCATGATTACCCTTTTCCCATGATTACCCGCGAATCTGAGGCCCTTTTTTTCACTGCAGTTCCTTTGTAAAAAAATCAGATAAGTGAATTTTTGAAGGACAAAGATGAGATTAGGAAAATGTGGATGGTGAATTCAAACGAAATTTTGAAGATTTTGAAGTTTCGTAAAACTGAAACAAGAAAACTCGACGAAGTGGTCTAAAATGGTTCGCTCTGCTCGAGCAAAGAACATTCCTATAAGCGGTGTTTTGCTTCAAGAAAAAGCAAGAGAAGTCGGTCAAACTTTAGGATTGGACACGTTTAAGGCATCAAATGGATGGCTAGAAATTAATTTTCTATATATTGTAATTAATTTTGTCACTATTTTAAGTAAGACAAACGGATTAGCACTCATTTAAAAAGGAATATAGTAAATAATTGCAATTGTTCATATTCTCTCATTTCGCAATGATAACTTGTAGAAATTTAAATAAGACTGTACGTGATTTTTCATTAAATGACATGCTATAAGCTAAAAAATGGAAAAAAGATAGTCCTCCCCAATAGCGGACACCTCCCAATAACGGACGAAACTTGTGGTCCCGTGACTGTCCGTTATTCGGAGGTAATACTGTATTATTACAAATTATTTAACAAATTAATTATTACAAAATAACAATTTTTTTTAAATTGTGAAAGGAATGTCCCAAACTAAAAATTATGTTAAAAATATTTACAATTTAAATTGTTTTTAAATTGCTTGTTATAAATATTTTGAAAATAATTTTAATGTTCAGGTTTCTCTTTTCTTTTCTTATATTCCTTAAACAAATTTCACAGCACGTTAAGTTTTTCTTTACTTTTATGTAACTTTTTTGAACCTTCTGTTCTAATTTAACTCCCTTCTACCTACTCGTTCGTAGGTGAGGGATTTGGCTGGTGTCGAGAGACGCAGCTATTTATTTTCTTGTCGTTTGTTGTTTCTGGGGTCACTTCCAAGTTTGGAGTGACTTCCACTAACTAGGTATTGCCTTTCTGATTTGGTTTAGGGAAGGCGAGGGTTGGGTGATGAGTCCGAAGAAGGACGAAACGGCCGTCCCCAACTCCCTCCCGAAATCTAAAATCAGAAACGCAATTTCCTCCTTTGTTCAGGTGCTGTTTCTCCTTTTCTTTTCTTATATTCCTTAAATTTTAATGTTTGTTTGTGGATTTTCCTTTCACCATTTAATTTATACAAAATATTCATACAAAATAACAATAAAAATTCACGAATTTCATCAACTTTTTTTTTTTTTTCAATTTCTTTGCTAGCATTTTCTTTCTTTAATTTTCAATATTCTTAATTATAAACTATGTCAATGTAGTTAAAAACTAATTTTTGATTGTTTGTTATATTTTTAATTTGTTTTTTTTTTTTTAAGCAACGAAGCACTCTATTCATTATTTGAATAGAACAGAATTTCCAAGTTGCAATCCATGTGACGTCATGCTAAAACAGAAAATATCGCACTACCTCCTACGGAGAGATTTGGACCTCCCCCTCCTCCGAAAAAATATCTTCTCTAAAGCTTTCAATAAACACTTAATGGATTCAATTTAAAACTTTGCAACAGATTTATTTTATTTTGTTGAAAAATCGAAACTCATTAAGAAATTATTAAAATTCATACGTTAGAACATGTGTTAAGAGTATTAATGGTTTTATTTCAACCATGAACTGATCTTTCATTTCTTGAAGCCATCAGAGAAAACTCAAATTAACAGAATTCCTAAATAGGTTTTCTAAAAAACATTCACAATATATTTAAACATTTATTACTTTTACAGCTGTAAACCAATATCACCTTTTTAATTTTTACTATTACTAATTTCTTGATCATTTATTCATTTGAAACATATAAATTAAAAAGGAGGCTTATTAGCTCAAAGCAGAAATTAAAATTGAAATTTACTAAAAAGAGGAACGAATACAAGCAAACTTATTTTAAAGTTGCTCAAGTATAATTTATGGTAATAATATATTTCAAGTCCAATTCTTTAAAAATATCAATATACTATTAGTTTATAGTGGTAATATCTTACTTTGTTCAGAAAAATGTATAAAATGAGTTAACTCTTAATTTTGTAGCTTCATTTTTCTAAGGGCAAATCCTAGGCCGCGCGGTTGGCGATGCCGCTAAGACACTGGCCTGTCACCTCTGAGTCCCGGGTTCGGTTCTCATGTGGGTTTCGTTGATGGTGGCGATCCGCGCTGGGCAGGTGTTCCCGGGGTTCTCCCGTTTCCACTGCATTTCTCACACCATCCTTTCTCAGTCTTTCTCTCCGTCTGTCCTTCTTTCCGTGGGATAGTACAAAAGATCTTTCAGGTAGACGTGCTCGGCAGTCAAGCCACCCACTTCCAGTAAATCTAATCTAAAAAGGGAAAAACCTAACAATGTACTTTTGCTAAATTTTAGAAATCGTCTTGAAAATTTTTGAAGGAATCGCAGAGAAGTAATGACAGACATTATAATGTTTTCGCAAAAAATATGTTCTCATAAGATATGTAAGCACAGATGAGATGACTAGAAGAGATTTTTAGATTATTAGAAGTAAACAGTTAGCAAAATCTTCTTCACGAGAAGAAACACGAAAAAGAAATCCCGTATTTTTTATTGGACCACAGGATTCACGTGTAGGTGCCTTAAGAAAATTTATCAGTACCAAAAACGTATCATATCTAGGTAAAGAAAATAATGTTTTAAATATGAAGTTTGACTGAGATCAAATAATTGTATTTTTGCTTGTTAACAATTTTCCAGTTTTAACTGATGTAAGCGAAATTAAAGGTCTTATTTTACATGTCGTCTTCCATAAAGGCTGTTTTGTGGTGTTGGATGTTCAGGTTCCAATATTTGTGTTTCCATTGGGAGGAGGTTAGAGTAGGATGGTAAATCCACTATCCTTCTGACTTTAATCTCACGAAATAAATCCGTACATCGTTTCACAGAAATCTGGGTAACTCTTAAGCCCAGTTATAAGTGAATATCTCAGGGAAAAGTATCCGATCTCAGCCAGAAATTGAACCAACTATTTACAGCACGCAGATCACCTAACTGGATCACAGCATTCACGAACTTACGTGTAGGTGCCTTAAGAAAATTTATCAGTACCAAAATCGTGTCATATTTAAGTTGAGAAAATAAAGTTTTAAATATGAAGTGTGATTAAGATCAAATAATTTAGTTTTGTTTGTTAATAATTTTTCAAAATTCCGAAAAAACATGAATCATTAAAAAAAAAAACAGCCTAAAATTCATTTTAGTGAGTGAATGACTTAAATTTCCATTCAAATCGTAAGATGTGTATTAAAAGGATTAAAGTTTCTTCACACATTTGTGAAAAATTTCCTTTATTTGAAAAACATTTTCAGTCAGATTTGCCCCTCATAACAAATATAAATTTCAGACAAATAGATAATTTTCGGTTGATTTTTGTGTTTTAAAAATTGAAATGAATTAAATAAAAAAATTTTTTGAATACACTTCTCGTGTATAGAATAGTAAAGAACAAACCACAATGTAAAAGAAATTATAATTGTCTTCCCAAATTATGAATAGACCTAAATAATAGGATCATATATAGTTATAGGAGAAAGAACTTTTAAATATTCTTTAAAGTTTTTGTTGTTATTTATATTAGTATGGTTAATTAATAGTGATTTCCGAGAATAGTTTCTCGATAGTTGAACCTTATTTGTTCACTTTTTACGAAAACTTACAAACGAAAGAACATTGTATTTTGAAGTATTTAATTACCAGATTTAAAATACAAATTGTTAATATTGGCGGATAGATATGACTATTTTGTTTTATATTCATAGACATTTTCTTCCTCTACAATCTCCATTAAGTGAAGTTCTATTAATTATAAAAATTTATCTTTTGTTCGTGAGCTACCATGGGAGAATCCAAATAAGAAGATCCTCATGAGAATTAAAAAAAAATTAGTCTAAACTTTTCCTCTGCATTTTCAGTCACTATTTTTTGATTGAACAGTTTTTCTATATGTTTTTTTGCAGACCAACTAAATCCTTTTATTTTGATATTTTTGTTTGTTTGGAATAATATGGTAAGTATTTTCTGTACATTGTTTTTTTTATTTATATTAATATATTTGTAGAATATTTGCAAGCTTTAAACCTATTGGAAATTTAACTGATTTGAAAAACTAATATACCGGTATTGAAAAGAATAATCTAGAAGCAAAACAAACAACTTAGGAACAAAGTGAATCAATCCTTTGTCTCATATGTTTTTTTTTTTTCTATTCGAATGTGTTTTTGGTTATTTTCTTCTAAAGGAAAAACAAGAACAGTAAACTCAAGAAATGGTCCCTTTACCAGAGCATTTATTCAACATATGAGATTTAATATTATTATTACTCAAAATTAAATCATAAACTTTACAAATTAACAAACTTTAAAAATGCTAAGTTAAACAAAGGCGACAGAATACTGTATACTTAAATACTATCGTATTTCTACGTTTTTTCGTATAATATTATAAATATTTCATTACAAAATCAAAACAGAACTAAATAAAAGAACGTTTATAGATTTCTTCTTGAAAGTTCCTCTTTTTATTTTCCTTTGTTGGTTTTTAAAATTTTAATAAAAAAAGATTAAAAAAAATAGCTTACATCATTTTCAAATGGAAATTTTTGCAGAAAGACAACGATACAAATTTTTTTCACTTTTTAAAAACAAAATTAAATTGAACTTAAACATCTACATAATTATTTATAACAACTTTAATCATATCAAATGAAATGCAACAGAATGGATTCGATACAAGGATTAACTGAACACATTAGCAATCCATTTTTTAGTTCCTAATCGTTTTCTGCATCCAAAGTTCTCGTCTTTTCGTAATTTTCTCGACAGGGAACCACTTGTAACAATGAATTTTAATTAGAATTATTCACTTTTACTATGTCCTAACGGAAAGAAAATACATGTCAATGTCATTGTTTGCAGCTCCAAATAATTCTACAGCTCAATTGAACATGACTTAGAAAGACTAGGTTGCAATATCTTTCGCCAGTCTTAGTCCTATTTCCAGTAATTTAGTTCATTGTGGTGTACAATTATGATGCCTTCCCACAGCATAGCCTCTTCACCGCCATATCTCTCTCTTTCCTGCACTTTCTCGCAATACCGCTGTCACACCTCGAATTGACTCATCTGTGAAACGTAAGGTAACCAATTTCGATGGACGCGATATGCTGCAGACTATTTCGTATGATTTTGTGGGTTGTAAACATTAGAACACGTGCTTGTGTACATGGTAAAGAAATACATCAAATATGATTACCATGTAGATTTTTCTAAAACAAATAAAATTCAACTTTCGAAAAACTATTAGTTGAAAGTGCAATTATCACTACAAGCAAATAAAGAAAACTTTTTTTTTTATTAATGGCTGCCTGTACACTAGTCTCAAAATGTACATTTTTTATTAGCTTATCTAAACCAATCCTCTCTCCGGACCTTATCATTGATTTTACATCTGGCTCAATATTATTAAAAACAGTCATTTAAAAAGCAAACATACTAGCATAAAAATAAACTAATTTGAAATGTAAGTTTAAAACCAGCAGACGCCATTTCTTCTGGTACTATTAGAGATTTTTAATGAACTTCATTATTGTTATACATGTAAAAAAATATATATGCAAATGATTGAAGGAAAACTATGCTTTGCGAAACTCAAAGCTGGCTCACTGAGTTTCTCAAAGCAAAAATTTCAATCAATCATTTGCAATTTAGAATAGTATAGAATATAAAAACAAAATTTAACTTACATTACGAAACTATATAAATACGGACAGTAATGTGGGATTTGAAAAAATCCAATACAAAAACCATTCGATCAAATGGCCTTATCTTCACAGAAACAGTGTTTTTGAATTTTTTATTCAAATACCTCATCACTTTGCTGCTCATATATCAATATGTATATTCATTTAAAAAGGAGGACGCTTGATGGTTTATGTGTTTATTTGTTGTTTTTTTCGTATACATTCTGAATCCCTTTGGCCGATCTGGACCAAACCTTCAAGAATTACTGTTTAGGACCCTGCGGAAATAGCAGGCTAGAATTGAAACCTGGACACATTTCCCCGTCCCCCTAATTGAATCCCCTTCACATTTTTGTAAATGATTTTGCGCCATTAAAATCTCCTAACCAATCAACACTTTTATGTAATTTTTAAGTATGGTTTATTACCTCACTTCTGTTTTTAACTTAAAAATGTTGCTGTAGTGCAGCGGCTAAGCACTGGCGTTTGGGAGTATAGTTGCAGGGTTCAAATCTGCTAGGTGGCAGTGATTTGTTTTTCTTTGATTTCATTTTTTTTTTATATATTTTGCTTTTTTTTTCCTGTTGTTTACTTTCTTTCATTATTTATGATTATGACTTATCTTTTCTTTTTTTAATTATTTTGATATAAATAATATTCTTCCTAACTTTTTTTTGAGGTGTAGAAATTAGTAAACACAGCAACAGAGGGACTCTTTTACTGAGTTAGACTTTTCGGAAACTAATGTTTTGATTTTCTAATGTCATTTACAAAATACAGAAACTGAAAATTCTCTTTTAAAAAACTAATGTAAAACATTTTGGGCTTAATATTTTTGTATATTTTAAAATTCAAAAATACCAACAAATTTCATAATTAACCTAAAGAAATTATTAAAAATTAAATAAAAGTCCATTTTTAGATGCAAAGATACGTAAAGATTATAATATTAAGTTATTGTTTTTATGTAATATTAATAAAAAAAAACTACCTTACCTCAACGTGCGTTTTACACTAAAGAGTGCAATGCAGCGGCGGCTCTTAGGGATTTTGGAAGGCTTTATAACATACGTGAAGGTCGAATATCTCCTGTAGCACTGTGAGCTATGATTCATAAATTCGAGGAAACTGGATCGCTAGGAGTGAGAGCCGAGAGAGGACGAAAACCAGTATCAGAGAGTACAGTAACAAATGTTGCCACTGCAGTGTTCGACGACACAGGGACTAAGCGCTCGTGCAATAGCTTGCCAAACCGACATGCCTTATGGGACTGTCTGGAAAATCTTACGGAAAATGCTGCGTTTCTATCCGTATAAGATCAGTCGTGTGCAAGAACTAAAACCTACAGAGTATGATAAGCGCCTGACTTTCGCGCTAACATTTCTTGCCCAAATGGATGTCGACACTGATTGGCCTTGGAGCATATTGTGGGGAGATGAGGCCCATTTTTATCTGAATGGGTCAGTCAACACTCAAAACTGCCGAATCTGGGCTTGTGAACGTCCGTCAGTGATTCATCAAATGCCACTGCATTGTTCAAAAGTAACTGTATGGTGTGGATTCACAGCAGAGTTCATATTAAGACGTATGCGTTTTGGAGACTACGACTCCTACAGGCCCTGTTACCTGTACCATTAATGGAAAGATATATCTTCAAATGCTACAAACCTTTGTCATTCCTGAATTGCAACAAAGACAATGCTCCCATTCGACATGTTATACGCAAGATGGAGCACGACCATATTGTTCGTGCAGAACAGAACCTGTTACGCCAGCCGTTCGGGAATGAGAGGGTTATCAGTCAATATTTTCCGATGGATGGCCGCCCGACATGATCCCATGTGACTTTTGGGTGTGGGGGTACATGAAATTCATTGTGTATACTGGTGGCGTTACAAACCTGTATTCGTTAAAAGATAACATATGACGGGCTGTTACAAACATCCAAACTGACACTTTGCTCCCAGCAGTAGAGAACGTTATACACCGGATGCAGTATGTTGTATACAAGAAAGTTCAGCACATTGAAAATGTTGCAAGTTTTCCAGAGGACCCTAATGATTGATTAATATCGGTAATGTTGATAACAGATTGTTAACAAACAATTGATCATTAAAGATTGATGTTTAAAGATTATTGTTTTGTTTCAGAACGTTTTCTGCGAGTCTCAAACTCAATATCCTTTGCCTTGAAGATTGGATCTCCAATAATGTTGTTGTGAAAAATCAATCCCAAGTTTGGACACTGCAACGGAACTGAACTTCAATACCGTTCATTCGATATTCATCTCATAGAAGCAGAGATTATGACAGGAACTCAAAAAGGCGACTTCGTTTTCATCCATAGGATGTCGCTATAATGTACTTTCATCCGTAGGATCGAACCTATAATGTACTTTCATTCACTTTCAGAACAAGGCAATTTCCGATCAGACCTTCTTATGCGATGTTTATCAATAAAGCTCAAGGACAGATTCTAAATAAAGTTGCCAGCTATTTGGAGAACATTGTCTTCACTCATGCACAACTGTATGTCTAGAGTCACAAGTCATCAGAATTTGATTATCTTCACTCGAAAGAATAGTCATAATCATTCCGTCGCCAAGAATATCTTATACAAGCCATGATCTTCATATATCATCTATATCAACAAACATCCATCTCAATTCATATCTCTTCTTCAAATATCTAAATGAATCAATCTGTACACGGGTAATGGCCTAGTTCTAATTAAATTTCATTGCAACAAATGGTTCCCTGCTGAGAAAATTACGAAAAGAGGGTAACTTTGGATTCAGAAAAGGATTAGGAACTTAAAAATGGATTGCTAATATGGTCAGTTAATCCTTGTATCTAATTCATTCAATTGCATTTCTTTTGATTACATTAAAGTTATTTAAATTTAATTTCAATTTTAATTTCATTTTGATTCTGTTTTGATTTTGTTATTAAAAAAAAAAGTAGAAAAAGTTAGTGTAAAAATTTTACATATTTTCTGTGTGCTTTGTTTAACTTAGTAATTTTAAAGAAAGTTATTTTGTTCTTAATTTGTAAAGTTTTTTTTTATTTAATTTATTTTGAGTAATAATAATATTAAAATTCATATGTTGATTAAATGCTCATATAAAGGGACACATTTCTTGAGTTTACTGTTCTTTTTTTTCCTTTAGAAGAAAATAGAAAAAAACATATTCAAAGAACATACATATGAGACAAAGAAGTGATTCACTTTGTTCCATACGTTATTTAGTTTGCTTGAGATTATTCTTTCTATTTTCTCAGTTTTTGAATCAGTTAAGTTTCCTATAGGTTTAAATCTTGCAAATGTGGAATAAGGTACCCAGCCTAAATAACGCCATCTTAACATTTAAATTTCTGTAAGTCTGGAAATAAGGTTTATCGAAACACGAAAATTATGACCAAGAAAGTTTAATCTTCCGTTTGAAACATACCATAATGAAACATATGATAACTTTTACTGGAGAAATATGAGAACTCAAATAAAAAAACTTTGCAAACTGACGTTATTAGGAACACCTGGTCCAATTAACGCCACCTACTTTCTAGTAATTTAACTTATTTAAATTTAAGAATTATGTCATCATTATAAACATTATTTGTACAAAATTACAGTAAAAAAGCAACTAAATTTGACTTTCTGTAAAAAATAATAAAAAATCACTTGAAATTAACGCAGTCTTTCTAATCTATAGCTAAAAAACGAAATGTAAAAATTAATTAATTTCGGCATTTTCCAATTATAAAAGCAAAATAATAAATAAGATAAAAATCTATATTTTCATGAAACATATTAGTAACTTTTAAATGTCGTACGTAACCTAAAATCGTATATGTCGACCATTAACACCCCCATGGCGTTAAAGCCCTACCGAGCACATGGATCACATGATATACTTGTTTGTTTACAATTTCCGAATTTTTAAAATAACAGTTAACTTATCTATAGAGAAGAATCTTCAAGAATCAAGAAAATGTATAGTTTTATATAGTTAATATTTGCTATACATTACAAAAAAATCTATATTTTATCTTACGTTGATATAGTAGCAGCCTTTCAGAACAAGTCCTCGACACGAAAAGGTGGAAATATAATTTCACTCGAAAATGTTGGCGGTCTGCTTGTAACTCACTTCAACACTAGATGGCATGTCAATGCAAACTACTTTAGTGCAGTGCCGCCATCTTTTATATTTATGAAAATTAGATAGGTGGCGTTAAAGGTATACATGGCGTTATATGGCTGAGGTACTTTAGTACATTCGTAAAAGTAAAGAAAAAGAATGTATAGAAAATATTTAACATACTATTTCAAACAAACAAAAATATGAATAAAAGAATTAGTTGGCCTGCCAAACCTGATAGATAACACTGTTCTACAAGGGTCATTTTACTCGTATGGAAATGTGTGTGTCCAAAGAGTTTTCATGTGAGAAATTCAAATCTGAATTCAGAAATTCGCTATCAGGCTTAGTTTTTTAGTTATACGAGGACATATGTCTAATTTAAGTGATAGTTTTTAGGCATTTATTTAACTGGTGGAAACGTTTCTTATGTGAGTAAATATTGATATTTTAACTATGTTACATATCTATCTGTAGTATATAAAAATGTAAAACTGTTCATATTTCTATTTTAAAAGAATCTCTTCAACCCTATAAGTAGACTAGACGGACTCTAACACATAGACGGTGTGAAATCTTCAGTTATCCTGACATTCTTCTTAGATGAAGCGAATAGCTTATATTAATTTACATTTAGTATTATTTCTTTGTTTCCACAATCCAACTCATAGAAATAGCTATAGTTTCAAGGATATTTTTCTCTTCTAGAAAATGCCTCTTCGCAGAACCTGTAGAAATACGCCTGACTGCTTCTGTTATATCTGCGGAGAGTTCACATTTGCTAGGCATAGGAAGAAGATTTCGCCCATTGT
>JAFIDM010049878.1:0-21810 GCA_023159025.1 Thereuonema tuberculata
AGGAAATCTGTTAACACCATTCTGATAGACAAAGACTCACTTGCAGAAATCAAATTGACTTCAAAGCGAAATCAAAGGAAATCTGTTAACCAAAAGCTGCTCTTTAGATGGATGACGTTTATCGAAAAGGAAGGAAAGTATTTGGATGAAAAATTAAAAGGAACCATTCACAAATTTCTGGTTTCAAAATAAATTTTAAAATCGGGGCTATCTTTCGTTTATTCTCTTTAAATATCCAAAATGTAAAATAACGTGCTGGCGTGGCCGTGCGGTCTCGGCGGCGGCCAGCCGTGGTGACCAGTGCGCCAGTACCTGAGTTCGAATCCCGGCAGTGGCATGGCTGTTTTAATTTCCTTTCCTGTGTTGTCCAGCCTCTTCTTCACTTTCTCTTCGGTCTGACGTCATTCCTTAATGGCGTCCAGGGGGCAGGCAACTGGAAACCACCCCCAGTACCTTTCCTCATGTGTTTCTAGGAGATCCATGTGAGACCTCCATAGAACTGGACCTGTCTTCGGACAGAAAACTATGGATGGATGGATGGAATGTAAAATAAATATGAGAGCGCATGCGTCATAATAGGAAGACGTGCAGAATTTCGCTCTCGCTTCAAAGTCATCAATTACATAAATTGAAGTCCAATATTTTCCTTCAGTAAGTTATAGAAGTAGCTCAGAAGGCACAGAAATATGAGTGAGTATATTAAGTTAAAAATTAAATGCATTGAATGCAACAAATTACTTAAATCGGAAGAGTTAAGATGTCTATCTTGCGGCGCCCAACAGCATGAAAGATGCGTGAGGGAGAGAGACATAGCTGAAATTTCAACACCATCAGGGCCGTTTCTACCATTAGGCAAGACTAGGCGGCTACCTAGGGCGGCAAGATTTTAGGGCGGCCTAAGGACTGAAAAAATTAATTTTATATATATTATTATTTATTAAACAAAGAATTCTAGAAAGAGGCGCGTGCACTATCTCGCGAGGGGGAGGGGGAAAGGGAGGGGCGGCATTTGAAAGGGAAGGGGCGGCATTTTTCAGTTCTCGCCTAGGGTGGCAGAACACCTAGAAACGGCTCTTAACACCATCAAGGAAAAAGGCATGGAAATGTGATAAATATCAAAGAATTACATTTCGTACTAAGAAAATTATATGTGACAAAAATGAAAACAAAGACAATACGCAGATATTACTTCAAAATGAACTTCTGATGTACCCTTCCCCCGAGAAAACTGTAATGATTGCGACTAATGAGAACATTGGAAACGAATTGGGCCAAATCATTCTAAGAGAACTTTCAGAAATAAGAAAATCTATTGATTTTGTTAACAAACAATGTGAAGAAATATCAAAAATATCAGGAAAGCCAAAAGGAAATCACAGAAAATATGAATAAAATGATAAATGAAAATAATTATTATTAGGAGAAAATATAAAAATTACAGAAAAATATTAACAGATTAGAAGCTCAACAAAGAAAAAATAATCTTGAAATTGTAGGAGTAGAAGAAAATGATAATGAAAACTTCACAACATTGATAGAGAAACTTGGAGGAGTCCTAAATATTAAAAGTCCTCTTGAAAGTATCGATGTTATGCACAGATACGTAAAATCAATAAATATAAGGAAGACCCATAATAGTTAAATTTCTAAATAGAAAGGAAAGAGATATGTGGTTCTTCCAATATAAGCAAAAAAGAAATATAACAAATGCAGATATTTTTGAAAAAAGGTAACAAAATTTCAAACATACAATGTGAAGAAGATATCACTAAAATATAAATTATATAAACAAACCAAATAAACTTTGAATAACACAATGACTGATCATCAAAATAATACAGAATTAGGTCGGATAGATATAATAGATAATTTAAATTTATGGAACCCAAAAAACAATTCAAATAATCTTCTCTTCTTAAATATAAGAAGTATGAAAACTAACTTTCTATACTTAATGGCAAATATTGATCAAAAAAATCAAATGGCTAGATTTTATAATACTAGTTGAGACTAATGTAGGTGAAAATAAAATAAATCTGTTTAACATACCTGGTTTTAATAAAATTTACAAATTAAGAACTAATTCCAGAGGTGGTGGAATAATAATTTATTACAAAAATGTGTACACACTCATAACTGAAGTTTCGAATGAAAGTGTAATATGTACCAGTAATATAAAAAGAAAAGGAATAGAAAAAAATGATTTAATTATATATAAACCACCACACACAAATAAAAAACTATTTTTGAAGGAATTAAAAAAATCCAGAGAACATATAAAAAATAAAATAAATCCGAATATACTTTACGTTGGCGATGCAAATATAGACATTGCAAAAGAGACATTAAATAAAAATATCTGCAATTATCTTCAAATTTTTATAATTTAGGTTTAACAAATCACAGTTACTTGGCAACGAGAAAAGCTACTACTGAAGTTTCAACATCATCAATTGTATCGATCATTGCTTTTCAAAAGTTAATAACATAGACATTACTACAAATATAATAGAATGGAATATCTCCGATCATTACAGTCTACTGGAAACTACCAAAAGCAATAATACTATCACAAAGGGTCAAAATAAAGCAGGCAAAAAGAAACAAAATTATCCCTTAAATGATAAATTTTTCAATAAAAACTGAACTTATTCATGAAATTAGAAGTAATTATTCTAAAAACCCAAAAAAATATGTAAATAAGATGAATAAAATAATTAAAAAAGCAGGATATATTCATTGGAATAAAAATATTAAAACAAATTAAAAAAATAATTTAAATAATCCCAATAGTTCAATTTATAAACAACCATGGATGAATAAAGAAACTTTGATACACATACAAGAAAAAAATAAAATATTTAAAAAACAAAGGAAATAGAACTAATAAAAGTTATGAAGTAGGTTATAAATGAAAAAGAAACTGGTTAAAAAAATTTCATAAATAAACAAACAAAACAACTATAAAAAAATCAATAAATGAACAGCGTAATTCCAATGTAAATATTTGGGAAATTGTAAATACAAAAATACAGTATAAGGAGAAAAACTGTGGTAAAATAGAGCTAAATAATCTCCTAGAAAATTATCATATTAATACTATTTTTAAAAATTTTCAAATTCATACAGAAAAACAAGATTAATAAAAATTGGGGAATAATTAATACAATGGATGAAGATAATCAACGAAGTAACTCCATGGCTATTCTATTTTCTATATATAATGATATAATAAATGTAATTAATAAACATAAAATGCATTTCTCAGTAGGATGTGATAATATAATTATTAGTGAGATTAGGAATTTTAAAGATATTACTGCCACTTTGTTGGTAGAATTATTTAAGAAAATTTTTACGATTGATATCTTCCCAAACCTTTGGAGAATTGCTCCTATTATCCCAATTTTTAAGGGGGGGAAATTTAAGGAATTTGATAACTACAGACCCATTTCCTTACTCTCTAATATATCTAAGGTTTTTGAAAGTTATTTGTCAAAATCAATTTATAATTACATCTCAAAAATGAATATTTTAAATAATAATCAATATGCTTATAAACCGAACAATAGTAGGTTAAATTACTAACAAAAGTTAATAAAAGTATAAATGAAAATTTAAATAATGGGAAAATAATTTGCATAGCATTCACTGATTTCAAAAAGGCTTTTGATAGCATTAACCACAAATTATTATTAAAAGGTTAAATAAAATGGGTATAAGAGGAAATACACAAAATGTTTTAAAAAACTATTTACAAAACAGAAAATGTCGAATAAAAATTAACAACTTATTAAGTAATCTATACAATATTCATTCTGGTGTACCTCAGGGATCTAACTTGGGACCCTTGCTCTTTATATTATATATGAATTCTATAAATGACTGTGAAGTATTCTAAAATATACATATATGCCTATGACGTTCTACTACTTAGTAGTGATAAAACTCAAACAAATGCATATAATTATCTTCAACATGATTTAAATAATGTAACAAAGTGGGCAATAAATAATAACATGGTTATAAATGGTAAAAATACGAGTTATGTTAATCAAAAATAAAAATAAAATAATAAATAATGATTTGTATTTCATACTACAAAATAACAATTGTATTAATTTAAATCAAAATAATTTAAATAATAGTATATGTACATGTAATATAATTTAATTTGTGTATCAACAGAAGTACTTGGGCATATTTGTGGATAATATATTAACATGGGAAGTACACTATAATTTTGTTGTAAAGAAATTACATACATTCACATACCTTTTTTATAAAATTAAATATTTATTTCCTTTTAAGCAAAAATTAATGATATTTAAGTCTTTAATAGATTCTGTTCTAAATTATGGACTTGAATGCTGCATATTTTTGAATAAACATCAAATTAAAAACATCAATAAATTAACTTTAAAAAAAAAATTGATAATATTTATATAAACTTTAAAAATAAAACAATACAAGATCAAAGAGAAATCAGAAAAAAATTCAAAATTTCTACTATAAAAGAAAAATTTATTTATAAAACTATACCGAAAAATATTTGTCAAGTTAAAAGAGCAAAAGAAAATTATAATGAAAATATAGCTACTAGAAAAAATTGGCTAAAAATGTTTAATATTTCAAAATGAAATAATAACTATGGTCAAAGACTAGATAATTATGTAAAATATAAGTTGTTTAGTCAAATTACTTAGGAAAACTATGAAATAAAAAGAATCAGCTATATTAAAAAACAAATAATCAGCGATGTAATTGATGAGAAAATAATAATAAATTTCTAATTTTATTTATCTTTAATTAATCTAATATAACAAACGATCAGCACCTATAACACAGGTATACAATTTTATAAGGTATACCTAACAGGACTGGTGAACATTAAAAAAAAAGATAAATATTTTGTACAGATAAATATTTTGTTTATGGCTACATGGCTACATGAATTCGCTAGACAAAAATAATAATAACAAAATACATAAAATCCAGTGGAAAATAGGGAGTTTTACATTAATGATTCAGCCAATGATTAATGATTCGAGTCTCACACGAAGCCAACCGAAGGAGGAGTTCCATTACAATAGAACTGTAAAAAATAACATTTCATACTGCCAGTTTTGATAAAACTTTGATGGCTCACTTAATTTATAATCAATAGAATGACAGAACCATTTACTAAACGGAAGCAATTTGTTTAAAGACATCAAAATATAGTTTTCACTACACTAATGACATTTTATTACATTAGATTAAGTATATAAGATCAAAACGAATTTTCCAACCGACTTCATTCCATTTGCTTTAACCAGTTCCCCGATATCGTGTATTGTATTCCGAGGGAGATACTTTTTAATCTTCAATAACTTCTTAACTGTTTATCACATTCCTTAATTGTAATTTTAATTTTCATGTTTGGGGAGAACAATACTTTCAATATGGATCCTAGATCTACTAAAATCTACGGAGGATTCCGCAAAATGGCAATTGCTTTGAATATTTTGGGATTTTTGCCAATACAAGGTATTTTAATAAGTAGCAAATATTTTGGATTTCGTTGGAAGAGTTGGAGCTTTCTCTATTCTTGTCTGTTGTGCTCAGGCTATGCTGTTGAAGTGGCTTATAATCAGTTTCAAGCTCATGTAGTTGGAGATGACGAAATTTCTATAGTTAAGGACAAGTTTACTCAGGAGCTTCATAAGTACGCTGCACTTATTTTCTTTGTTGAATTTTTTGTATGCGATTTAGCAGTTTTGTATATTGGTATTTGTTTTTCTGCACATTTTGAGAAATGGGCACAATATGAACCCTTCTTAGTGAAATGTCTGCCATTTAATCCTCGACATAACTTACTTCATGCTGCATTAACTGTCTCTGTTGCTGTGATCCCTGCCTTGTATCGGACAGTGTATTACATTACTAAGTTGGGATCTGATGTGCATAAGACATTATTGTTGTTTGAATTTTGTTTTGTAATGGATTTTTTGCTTTTATCTTTCATTTTTTTCATTTCTCTCTGTTGTTTCGTTTATTTTTGTAAAACGTACACTCAGTATTTCAACAATCTCTGCATTGAGCTTAAAACTGTTACTAAAACTTTGAACTGGAAGAACAATTTTCAAAATTTGCGGGCTTGTTATAGCTCGGTTTTTGCACTTCTTAATGAAACAAAGGAAATGTTTTCCCCATTCTTTTGTATAATGCTTATCACATATGTCATTGTTTTCTGTTACTCCGGTTACCAAATTGTTGTAGGTACACCAAATAGCAGAGATTTTATGCTTGTGAACATAAATTGTGCATCAAATCTATTAATTGTCATCTACTTCACTGAGAAACTAAAAAGCAAGGTAAGTATTTTTATTATTTCACTTACATTAGAATTGGAAACTCAAAACAAAAATTGTGCCGGGAAAAAGCAGAAAAGCCTTTTTAAAAATTGAAATTATCAAGCACAAAAATTTCTGTAATTTATGAATTTGGATTCATTTGGATAAATGAATAGTTTAACAAAAAATTTAGAAAAAAGCGCTAGACTATTGAATTTTGTTTTTTTAATTTTAACTTTTTCTTTGTAAAGATAACCAAAGATTATTAGTCTTATTTTTTTTTTCCAATACCCGGGTTCATGGTGACTTTGCCATTGGCCTCAACAGGGAGCAAGAATTGTGAGCAGTTCGCGAATAATCGTTGTCTAGTGTACGCCATAGGAGGCAGCTCACCTTATACCCGCAGAAATGAACGAAACACTATTTTGCATCAAACTGGAGAAAGTGACATCCCTGTCGACGCGGGATTGAAACCCGACACATCTGCCTCATGATAGACCGCAATTTAGATCACTAGACTATGCCGGAATGGCAGATTATTAGTATTATTGAAAGCTCCCTACACAAATTCTCTGTTATAAAATTCTTTAAACTGAAAGGCTGAAAATTGACTTCTGCTGAATTCTGTAATCAGTCTTTTTTAAACCGATTGCTTTATTACACAGAATATGTTAGTAAGCATTTGTCTTCAACTGCAGATAAACAAAATCTAAATACATTTTCTTAATTAACGACTACTGAAAAAAATACGAGAAAATTAGAGTCCAACAGACGGAACTGTAAACCATCTACCATTTTAAAAATATGAAAATAAAATTTATATCCCTCTATAAAAAAACAGGACATTTATTCCGTTTTCATATTGTGGTTTATTTTAGATTGCATCTCCCCTTATGTCAGAATTTCCTTTTCCTGCAGAATGAGAAACACCGTCGTGATATATTGAAGGTTTTACCTTGGGATGCACGGAATAATGGAAAATAAATTTCAATGAACGTAAAAACCGCAGCTCTATCGATTTGATGCATTCAGATGTACTGGTCCATTAGTAGCCTTTATTAACTGTGCTGGTGATGAATTCTGTCTTTTTATTATTAAGATGTTTTCTGAATGTTTCTTTCTGGATAGGAAGTGTTCTATAAATAAAGATATATTCTTTGAAGTTCAGCATCAATTACTCCTTTTCAAAAATACTACTTCTTCATTTAAATTGGCAATATTTCGCAAAATTAGAAACATCTTGCTTTCTCAAGCCTTCTTTTGAATTATATCAACAACAACAATAAGTTTGTCTACATTTTGACAACAAATGAGAATGCTTACATATTCTTACAACTGTAATGAAACATTAAGTGCACATCCTTTTCGATATTTTTTCATTATTACTTAATAAAGAAAAACATTTGCAAAAAACCTGTTCAATTCTGCTAAACTAACTAAACTAAAAATAACAAGTTGTTAAAGAAAGTATTATTATTAGTATATTTATTACATAATAATGTATCATTGCAGAATTGAAACAGGTTTTTTACAAATGTGTAATATCGAAATATCGAATAGGATATACAATTAATTATTCAAATTTAAACAATTCTTTCTTTAATAATGTAGCATTGCAGAGTTGAACAGGTTTTTTGCAAATGTTTTTCTTTATTATGTAAAAATGAAAAAATCGAATCATTACTGATGTAAGAAAATGTAGGCATGCTCATTTGTTGTCAAAATGTAGACAAATTTATTGTTGTTGATATAATTCAAAAAGAAGGCTTGAGACAGCAAGATGATATATCATGCGAAATATTGCCAATATAAATAGAGTATTTTTGAAATGAAGTCTAATATACCTTATATTAAATATTACGAAAAAATGAAGAAGAATATTGAATCAAGTTGATATTGATAAGCCTCCTATTGATATAAAAGTAAGAGGCTTATCGTGTGATTGTATTAATATCACTAAATTTTCAATACTTATTTCTTTTTGCTATAAACGATATGCATAAAGGTATCGGGAGTAAAGGAGTGATCCACCAATTAACCTTAAATCCAATTCAACTCATCTGCAATTTACTATGCTTTTGTGAAATACCAATCAAACAAGACCTTTGATAAAACTAAAAAGCATTTTTGTTTCAATCGTTAAGAACTGTTTTGAGTTTGCTGAATTTCACTAAGAAAAGAAGAAAATGGAACTCTGCAGAAAATTGATTCTCGTTCTTTTCTTTGATATTGAAGATAGAAGGAAAAATTTGAATGAAACTGTGTTAACAGATAGGGCATATAACAATTGGTGCAGCTTAAACCAAGATGCTTACTTATTTGTGGTTATTCGCCATACAAACTGATTAATTTTGGAATATCTAGAGAGATGGTTTGTTGCAAACATATTTAGGCTTTATCTCAAAAGACATGAGAAAGGCTCTAGCGCATTTTTACAGTGATGAAATTAGAAATAGTGCTTCTTTTTTACAGATTCTTTTGTGAACTTACATTTTAACCCTGCACTGGCTAAACATTAGTTCCTGAGAGATTTCAAAATTTAGCCAAAATTATTATTAATTTGGCTTATTTTTGATGAAGAAGTTACTTTTTATTATTTCTTTATCTAATAATCAAATATTAAATTTTGTTAATTACGAAATGAATTCCTGTTTCTGTTTATTGTTTATGAAGATGTTATCTTCTTTCTTATTTATTTCATCTAAAAATAAAACATAGGCTTAATTATTACCTTCAGGATACAAGTTATCCACTTTGAATGTGAAGATAACAAATTTGTTAACAAGTATTGAAAAATCAAACACTAGCTACCACAACTATTTTGGTAAATTCGAATATAGCAGTTCAATTTTTAAATCCGAGTTACTGGTAATCTCTTGGAGCATGCTTGAAAAGTTTCATATCCATTTGAAATCGGAAGTTAAGACTTTCATTGGATAAATGTAGAAGTGTTATTTGAAGCAGATTTACTAAATTTTCACAAAATACATTTCCTCGTTTTAAAATGGTTAGCTTTACGATATTTCTACTTTACTAGGGTACGATATATGTGATGGTATGATACTGATGCACATTCAATACATTTTTAATCTTTTGTTTACTTTTAAATTACTGGTATTTTAATCACTGGTATTATTGTTTGTTTACTTGTTCAGTGATAGGTTATTTATTTACTGTTTCGTAGTATTTATCATATCACATTCATATTCGACAAAGGATATTTTCTACTTACAAGGAATTTATCAACTAATCTTATCCTTAATGTTTGTTATTTGTAACAATTTATCTGATTGAGTTAAACAACAAAAGTTACGATCGTAAAGTTATATTCAGAACTATGATAGAAATATATAAATAATACTTTTATTTACAGGTTTCTAATTTGAAGTTTATTTTGATCGATCTCTTGGCACGAAACAAAACTGAGATGAAACAAGTAGAGATACAAGTAAGAAACAAAAACATTTATATTCATAGAGATCAATTGCAAAGTGCAACAATGTTTGTTACTTTACAAAATAAAAACTACTCAAACAAATCAAAAGCGTTTTTTATCGTTTGCAAGGAGAAACATGGCATCACTTTATGATCTTAGAGTGAAAAATAACTTCAAAAACCTTACAGCTTGAATAAGACAAAAGCGCTTTTGAAAACCGAAAACAAAACAAAATTTCGCTGCATCTTTCCATTATTGCCCTTTGCCACATCACTTATAAAACATTTTAGTGATTCAATTAATTTTGATCAGTTTTCTGAGTTTTGTAGAGGGCAAAATTATGCTTGTTTAAACATATAAATCATCTCCTAGGGAACAGGGATAATAAGCCTTTTTTTCTCGCGAAAAGAAAAAGCGTGTTAGGTTTATTTTATGGAAGGGAGGATTTTCAATGGATGGCTAATCGTATGTCTTCTAATCAGTCCACAATCAGTAAATTTGTTTCCATAGTCAACAATACTGGAATTCATATGGAATGGAAGATGGGAAAGCAGTTTTTAACGGAAAATAGGCCGTTGAAGCGTCTCAAGCCAAAACAATTACTTAGTTATCCTTTTGCCATTAATAACTGAATATAAATAGCTTTTTTTCACAATTCGAAATGTGTTTCTTATTATTAATGTAACTTGTAATTGCAAAAAGGCTTATAACTGTGAAATTCCAAGATGATGCAATTTCGTCCAACACTATTATATGTATGCCTTATTTATCTACTTAAAAACAAGGTAGGGAAAGCGATTAGTAAACCAATCACAATGCTGCGCAACGTTTTCTGATAATTATTATTGCTTTAATTTCCTTGTTTATTTCCAATAAACGCAACAATTGCAACTCTATAATGCAACTCTACAACAATCACAACAATCACTGTAAATGTGATTGTTGCGAATGCAAAAGGCGCAATTGTTGCGATTGTTGTGATTAATGATTAATTTAATGAGAGTTTAATAATGAGTGCCAGTACCCGGGTTCGAATCCCGATCTTGGCGTGGCTGTTTAACTTTCCTTTCCTGTGTTTGTCTGCTTCTTCTCTGTCCCTTGTCTCTTCTCTTCCCATCACCCCAGTCACCTGGTCAGTCGGGGTGATTATGAGCAGTGTTCCCGCCGTTATTAAGGGGGAACGCCTTGCATCCCGCCGTGGACTGACATGTTGTTGTTGTTGTTAGGTTCCATCAAGTCGTCTACGACTTCTGGTGACCTCATGCACTAAGGCTCTCCAAACAGATCTATCATTTGCTGTATATTGTAGTTGTTGCAAAGAATTCCCGGTAGCTTCCTTTATATCTTCCAACCATCTTCTTCGTTGTCTTCCTCTTCTTCTCTTCCCCTCTACCTTCCCAAGCATGATTATCTTTTCAATGGAATTATCCGCTCTCATAATGTGGCCAAAATAAGATAGTTTTTGCCTTAAAATCAATGCTTCCAACGAATAGATTGGTTGACCCATTTGTTAGTCTTCCTTGCAGTCCATGGTACTCTCAGAAGTCTTCTCCAGCACCAGAGTTCAAAGGAGTCGATTTTCTTTCTTTCCCTCTTTCGCATTGTCCAACTCTCACAACCGTACATCATCACGGGAAAAACCATTGCTTTCACAATCCTAATCTTGGTAGATTTAGAGATGTCTCTGTCTTTCATTATTTTCTCCAGCTTCGACATTGCTCGCCGGCCCAACAAGATTCTTTTCCCTATATCTTCTGTGCATCCTCCATCCTCATCCAGTCTTGATCCCAGAAAATCAAAGTGTGAGACTTTCTCTATCACCTCATCTCCGATTTTTAGCACTCCTATTTTTCCTGTTGTCATGATCTTCGTTTTCTTAATGTTCAATCGAAGTCCAAATTTTAAGCTTTCATCTTTTACAATGCCTAGAAGAAATTCTATGTCTTTTTCATTTTCTGCCAACAGGGTGGTATCATCTGCATATCTTAAGTTGTTAATCTTAATTCCTCCAATCTTCACACCAGCCCTTGATTCCTCTAGTCCCACTCTTCTCATAATGTGTTCGCTGTACAGGTTGAACAAGTATGGTGAGAGGATGCATCCCTGTCTCACTCCCTTTCCAATGTTAAACCACTCTGTATCACCAGACTCAGTCCTTACTGTAGCCTCTTGCTCTCTATACAGTTCTCTTAATAGTCGTATCAGATGCTCGGGAATCCCCATAGATCTCAATCCAATCCATAGTCTTTCATGGTCAACACAATCGAACGCTTTGCTGTAATCAATAAAGCATAGATAAATATCCTTTTGAAATTCCCTTGATTTCTCCATAATCCATCGCACGTTTGCAATCTGATCCCTCGTGCCTCTTCCCTTTCTAAAACCTGCCTGTTCTCTTGGCATTTCTCTCTCCATGTAATATTCAAGTCTTTTTTGTAGTATTTTAAGCATGACTTTACTGGCATGCGGGATCAATGCAATCGTGCGGTTGTTGGAACACTCTCTAGCATCTCCTTTTTTTGGTATTGGAATGTATACCGATCTTTTCCAATCTTTAGGCCATAAGATCTTCTTTCATACTTGTCGACAGACTTCTCCTAGTACTCTAGTAGCTTCTTCTCCCGCCTCCCTGATCAGTTCTAATTGTATTCCATCAGTACCCGGTGCTTTCCCTTTTTGTAGTTCTTTTATTGCCCATCTTACCTCTGAGTCCATTATCATTGGTTCTTCACTAAACTCTTTTTCAATAAATATTTCTTTTTGATTTGAATCCCTTTTGTATAGGTCTTCAGTATATTCCATCCATCTCTTCTTGATCTCAATGCCCTCTGTAAGATCTTTTCCTGTTTTGCTTTTCACTATTCCTAATCTAGGCGTGAATTTCCCAGTAATATCTCTAATCTTTTTAAAAAGATCTCTTGTCCTCCCCTTACAGTTATCATCTTCTATTCTCTGACATTCCATGTTGATATAGAGTTCCTTATCTTTTCTTGCTTGTCTTTGAAATTCCGGATTTAATTGTCTAACTCCTTGCAAATTGCCCTTGGATTTTTCCTCTCTTCTTTTCTCAGCTATTTTAATTGCTTTATCAGAGAGCCATTTTGTCTTCCTTTTCTTTTTACTTTTTGGTATTAAATTATCGGCTTCCTCAGTAATAATATCTCTCATTTCGCACCATAAATCATCAGGACTTCTTTCATCAGTAGTTAAAACTTTGAATCGTTCTTCAACTTTCAATGTGAAAGTTTTTGGGATTTTTTCCAGATCATATCTTTTTATTGCACTATATCTGCGGACCTTTTTAAGTTTAATTCGGATTCTTGCCGTTAATAATTCATGATCACTTCCGCAGTCTGCTCCTGGTAGTGTTTTTGCTGAAAGGACTGCACTTTTCCACCGTCTTTTACACATAATGTAGTCTATTTGATTACGATGAAGACCATTGAGCGTTGTCCATGTATAGAGTCTTCTTTTATGTTGTTTAAACCAAGTGTTTGCAATCCACAGTGAATTGTCTTCGCAAAATTGTATTAGTCTTGCTCTTGCATCATTACGACTTCCTAAACCAAATCTTCCTGTTATACCATCTGTTTCCATCTCTCCAACTACTGAATTCCAGTCGCCCAAAATAAATAAAACATCTCTTTTTGGGGTATCATCTATTACTTTCTGCAGACTATCATAAAATTCCTCAACATCCTCCTCTTCAGCAGCTGTTGTAGGTGCATAAATTTGTATTATTGTGAAATTAAGTGGTTTTCCTTGTATTCTTAGACATATTATTCTATCATTAACTGGATTGTATCCAATAACACAATTGGCTATGTTCTCCTTAATGATTATTGCTACTCCGTGTCTTCTTATTTTATCATTGCCAGAGTAGAAAACCTTGTAATCATCTGATTGAAAGTGCCCCTTTCCGATCCACTTGAGCTCACTTATTCCCAAAATTTCCAATTTGGTTCTTTCCATTTCACTTTTCACAATATCTAGTTTTCCCTGATTCATGCTTCTTACATTCCACGTTCCAATGTTGTGTTTTTCTGTAAAGCAGGCAACTGATTCTTTCATCCTGTTTGCATCGGTGGCTGAACTCCCTTCCGGCTTTGATCCAGCAACGTCATTTTTGTATCCAGATCTACTCAAAAACGGTTGTCGCTTCTTCCCTGTAGTTAGTAGTGTGCTTTCAGACCAGGGGGTCTCATCTTCCAGCACCATAGCTTGATAATCTAATGGTAACTTGTACATGAGGTTTTCTTAGAATATAGTGAGGTAGTTTTCCATTGCTTTCCTCACATGCAGTAACTCAATCTAACTCGGAGTTGTGTGTGCCACCGTTGGACTTGTTAGTTGGACTGACATACAAGGCCAAAATAAAAAATAAATAAATAAATAAATAAAAAATAATTTTAATCAGATTTTAATGATACTTGCCTACGTGACAGACAAAACCGGAATGTAAGTCTGTTGATATTGTCAGAAGAATAAAAACAAACACCAATTGCATGTTATTCTTATAGGATCAAAATCGAGATATATCACCTAGAAATATATATATAATGAACTGAAAATTCAATTTCTAGCCATCCTTTTATCTAAACATTTTATTTTAAGTAAGGCGAGTCTTTCAAATGTTATATAACGAATATCTCCATTGTTTAATTCTAGGCCTTCTTAAATGTGGTGAACTCGTCTTTACCAGATATAGAATTTCATGGGTGTGGACTGTTTCAAATTAACTTAGAAACTTTAACAACTGTAAGTATACGAATCCTGTTTTTTAATCCAAGATTAATTTAAAATTTTGACATCAACATCTTTTCATATGGGTTTCTACATTTTTGTAGAAATGTCCTTCCAACATTTCGGACATTCGATTTTCTTTCCATTTGTCGTAAAAACTTTTGTATTGTGCATTAACTTATTTAATGCACAATAAAAACAAAGATTAAAAGTAACTAAATTTTTTTTGAAATGTTCTCTTGTAAGACGACTAGTATATAGGTTAAAATAATTAGGGAGCAAGAATTATTGAAAGGAAAATCTTGTTCAATGTAAAACATTATTTTTATGTAAGATATAGTAGAATATTCCGTAATATAGATAAGAAAAAGCATGCTAGCGAATTTTTATGCAATATCACAATTTAAAACACATTATCGGATGTGGTATAGAACAAGAATGCATACCTGTTCAACACGAACAAGACCACACACTTGTGTGGCATAGAATTAATTAGATAATCGGGGTGGGTTTGGGGATATCTTCGCCATTCCTCATTGAGAACAGTCTCCAGTTCCCGAAGAATCAGAGGAAATGATTGTCAACGCATCCCAGACATGGTCAATGGGATGAGGGTCTGGGTCTATTCCATATTCTGATTTCCCTCCTCTTCAACGATGTTGTCCACTAGCCATCAATCCATGTCCTTCGGAATGTGAAGTATCCTGCACAAAATCTGGAGTATTTCGTGTGCCGTTTACCTCCAGATAAGAACTCATCCATTGTCTGACTCCAGACAAAATCTGGATTCCTCATTGAAGCAAACTTTACTCCATTCGTAGTTTTTCGAATGAGGATGTCCCTTAGGCTAGTTTCTACGGGTCGTACTACATCTGGTGGAGCAACAGACACACAACATTAATGTAAGTGTGCAAAGGTCATCATGGAAAAGGCGATTGGGTATAGTTTGACTTGACAAACTCCGTCCCGTTGACAGGAAAAACTATTGGTAAAACGAAGTAGTCTTTTGCCGTCTGTTCCGATGGGCTTTAACGATAGATAACGGTCGAGCAATGCTGTTGATGCTCGTGGACGGGCTTACCCTTGCCTTCTTCGAAATTTCTGTATCCTGGAATCGATTACTTTCTTGACATTCCAAGGGCTTCTGCTTAAACTGCTATGTCTGACCTGCTTCCAGTCTGTCAAAAAAAAAATAGTTTTCCACGCCATTGCACAAGCTTTCATGCTGTTGAGTCATTGTTCGAACCAAAGACTTCAAGAAACAAAATGTCATGATAAAGATGGCAGAATAAGGGAGCTCCAGAATAATCTTCGTTTTTATTCTTCTTTTTATTCTTTACTTTCTGAAGTTGCAGACACTAATTTTCATATGCATATACATGAGTCTGCTGTCTATGTCGTTCTAAACTTACGCTTTCCACGTTTCGGCAAGATATCATAAGTTTGATTTGCATAATATCAACAAAGTCACATGTATAAAATATACGTATTTAATACATTTCAAACGAAGTTTAAAGTCACTGTAATATGAGGAACATTACTTTTCTAATTATAAATTATTAAATCTCAGAAAAGAGTATTGAATTCGTTTGAATCATAAGCTATAATTACTCCCATTACAATCTTTAATAATTACAATGTGTAGTTGCCATTAATAAGTTTAGAAGTTTCTTAAGTTAAAACGATTACATTTATTTTTATTTTTGTTTCTGTTTCAGCTCGCTGGAATCGTTGTGACTTATGTTATTATATTTGTGCAGTTTAAGCAAAGTCAACCTCATTGATTGATCGTACCAAGTACTCTGAACTCTGAACAATGACAACTTCAAATAAAGTATCCTGCCCAAATAACGCCACCTCAACATATAAATTACAGTAAGTCTGGAACTAAGCTGTATCGAAACACGAAAATTATAACCAAGAAAGTTTAATCTTCTGTTTGAAGCATACCATAATGAAACATATGATAATTTTTACTGGAGCAGTATGAGAACTCAAATAAGAAAACTTTGCAAACTGGCGTTATTAGGAACACCTGGTCCATTTAACGCCACCTACTTTCTAGTAACCTAACTTATTTAAAATTAAGAATTATTCCATCATTGTTTGTACAAAATTACAGTAAAAAGTAAATTTGACTTTCTGTAAAAAATAATAAAAAATCACTTCAAATTAACACAGTCTTTCTAATCTGTAGCTAAACCAAAAGAGGAAATATAAAAATTAATTTGAATACCCCCTCCTTTTAAATGAAATGAGACAAATTACCATAAAAAACAATATTTTTCAGTTCACTCAAAAAGTTTTAGAGAAGTAAACTTACAAAAAATAAAAGTTTATTAGTGGCGTTAAAGCGCTATTGACCACATGGATCACATGATACAGTTGTCTACAATTTCCGAATTTTAAAAATAACTTTATCTTATCTACATACAAGAATCTTCAAGAATCAAGAAAATATGTAGTTTTATATAGTTAATCTTTGCTGAACATTAAAAAATCTATGTTTTATCTTATCTTGATATAGTAGCAGCCTTTCAGAACCAGTCCTCGACACGAAATAGTAGAAATGTAATTTCACTCGAAAATGTTGGCGGTCTGCTAATAACTCACTTCAACACTAGATGGCATGTCAATGCAAACTACTTTAGTGCAGTACCGCCATCTCTTGTGTTTATGAAGAATTAGATAGTTGGCATTAAAGGTATACATGTCGTTATATGGCTCAGGTACCTTACTGAAATTAAAATGTACTTTATGAAGTAAAAAAAATATGAAACTTTTTTTAGAAAATTAAGAAATGTATTTTTTGCATTAAGATTTCAAATTACAGTCTCTAATACTTATTTTAATTCTCTTTCTAATTTTTAAATAAAAATTTATGAAATTAGCAAAAATATAGTTTTAAAGGAAAGTTTAATTGCTAATTATTAGAACAGTATTAGATACAGTTTGTTTCTGAAAGCAAAAAAAGAAAACAGTAAAAAATGAATGAGTAATATTCTCTATTTTATATATGGCTGCTATGTATGTATTTAGAATTATAGGTAATAGTAATTGCAATATAAGATGCAGTTCTCTGCTAATTAAGTTAAGTTTATAAATCCCGCGGAAAAAAAGGAATTCTTGACTATGATAAATTAAGAGGAATGGCATAACAATCACTTAATACTTGTATATCGTTGTCGTTAATTAATTTGTGTTAAAATTTCTTATTTGATTTTTCTTTTCATTTCAGCTGTCTTACTTATATTACTAATCATTAGAACTTAGGCTATCATTGTTGTACAGTTTGAACAAAGTCAAACAAATTGATTAGCCATTATCTGTTTTCTGCATTGAACATCTAACACTGAATATAAAGAATACCTATGACTGGCTTTACACGGATCGTAATTTGATGGAAAATGGAAGGGAACTTAATATCCATCTCTTTTTTCAACGGTTTTCCATCAACTTCAAATGCGTCCATCCGTTTTCCATCAGAAACTCACGGGAAACTCACTTACCAAAAATCCTTTGGGAGCATGTCGGCAATACCGAAAAAGTCTATTTTAAACAATGATAAAATTTAATGTGGCCAACGCACATATTAAAAGATAAAAAGCTAAAACATTAAAAAGATAAAAACTACAGTTTCAACTCGACACCGCCAGTCGTTGGCAAGTGGCTTAAGACAAGAAGACAGCGGTTTATATTGAAAAATAATCCAAGGCAAACCAATGAAAAAGCCGGGAAATGGAATGACAAAAATGACCTGACATCTAACGATCCAGCAAAGAACTATAAAAGAAATAAAACAAAAGAACAACACATGAAATTAAAAACAAACAAAAAATTATGATTTAAAAAAAAAACAATTATAATTAAACCTGTTAAACAAAGCCATCCGTGTCCCTATCTTTCCTGGGAAAACCATAAAAATAGATAGATTTTACGGATATCGTTATCATTTCCCAGCTTTTTCATTGATTTGCCTTGGATTATTTTTCAATATAAACCGCTGTCTTCTTGTCTGAAGCCACTTGCCAACGGCTCGCGGTGTCGAGTTGAAACTGTAGTTTTTATCTATTTAATGTTTTATCTTTTTATCTTTTAATATGTGCGTTGGCCACATTAAATTTTAGCATTAATTATTGAACGCACGTTAATTTGCTTTATTGCTTGAATATCTATTTTCAACAATTTAAAATAATTTCTGAAATATTCTAATGCATCTAATAGATAATATATTGATAAAATAAAGCTTCTATTCCAAGGATCATCTTATTACTCTGAGTATGAATACCTTCGTTTATCGGAAGCGACAAGAAAGTTGTGAATTGCCATGTTCTTTCTAGAAATGACATCCAAGAGTAGTTGGATGGATCAGTAAATTATTTTTCAGACATTCATAATTGAAATTAAATGCAGACTACACATTTATCAAACTCCGCAAATTTTCAGTAAAAAACAATTGAGAGAACTCTGATCCAGCTAGAAGCTAGATAGAAGCTATTGGTTTTGGATTTATGTTTCGCCACCGTGGCGCTTTCCGCCATCAAACTCATCCGTTCATCCATCAAAAAGAACATTTTCTAAAAACTGACAGAAATTCCCATCAAATTACCATCCATGTAAAGCCAGTCTATGAAAGAATCACTTAGATTTTATATCGTATAACTTCCGAAAAGTGGAAGTAACTTACCTAGTTTTTGAATATAACATTCATAGAATGTAGAATAGAACACTTTTAGTTATAAATTCAAGCATTTAGACCTTACTTTCTGTAAAACTTTTTATTTATTAGTTCACCAGAATTTAAGGTATGTGATTATGTGTTTCTGAGATAAAGTTAATTATAAATAATAACACTCAGTCTTTCAAAGCTTCATTAATATATGTATTAAAACAAATATATACTTGCTTTACATTCAAAAATAAAGATTAAAACTCACATTGACATAAGTGTGTTGTTTTTTCTAAATCCTTAACTGTATTCAATTCAATGAAATCTCTTCACTTATTTCACTTCCGTTGAATAAATAAATACTTTTATTTCTAATACATTATAAGTTCTTTAATGTTCATATACTAGTCTCTTTAAAAGTTTATAACTGATATTCACTTTACTTCTAGTTGAGTTAACACAGTCTATTCACATATCACAAATTATCTCTCTTTTCAAAGTTAACGTTGTAGATTCTTTCTTGTAACTTTAATACTAAAATATTTATAAGTTGATTCTTCCTTCTCACGCGAAGAATGTAATACTGTCTTTGTCTCGAGTAGAAAAGAAAAAGATCACTTACTTTAAATGCTGTACTCTTCATATTCGAACATACCAGTGAACGATAGGACTTCCTTGAGGCGTATCCAATCCAAATATTCTTTGTACTCTTCATTCCGTTGCAGGATCATATTCCTTACATCTGAGCGGTTCTCTTGATTATCCATATTTGAATTGTCCTCCTATATAAATTCCAAATTCCCGAGGAAAACGATGCCTCTTCACACATTTTGTACTTCCATTTCTCTCTCTATATCTTCTTTTCCTTCTCCTAACAAAACTCACGTTTTCGGTATCCCATTGCTTTATTATTTCATTGTTGTTACAATAATCCACCCTTTGTAAACAATAGCTCTTAACATAATAGCCTAGAATTAACATACATCTTTAAAAACACAGTAGTTTATGACGAAGAATTTCACTACTTATTATTAGTGAGTTTTACATTGCCGCTATTGTTTTATCCTTATACAAAACAATACTTTCATTATTGATAACTAATGATTTTGATGCCTCTCCAAATCTGTTATGATTTTGTAAGTTATGGTTTAAATTTTGGAAAATGTCTACTATTTGCTTAAAGAAATACTATATACATAGAGAAATGCATTGCAACACTCCAAGGACAACAACCCAAAAACCTTTAAGAAGTTTTAAGAATATAAAATTATTTTTAATTAATGAAATTACGTCTTTCATGTAGCTCGGAAATATATGTTTAACAAATATCCATCATTTGCTACGATATCTAACCATTAGTAATTTTTATGAGAATGTAGAAGCAGTGTTTTGTTTGTATTAACACACTTCTAATAAAAATTTCTAATAACAGGGGAGCTACAATTTGAACGTCATTAAACTTCATTTCAATTAAGCAATTATACAACGTTCAATGATTTCAGAGATTCAATGCTTTGGTATGCAGCCATGAACTTTAATCTTTAAAGAACGTTCTAGGACAGAAAAATGACTAAGCTCCTACATTGCGATTTTGTTTTGAAATAATGATTAATGAATTTTCAAATTTTATGACAAAGAAATGATTCGTTATTGCTATAAGTAAATCTTGTTTAACGTCAATATATCAATAAGATCTCACATAATGAAAGCCTCTATAAAGACACCTTCCTTCATTATTCTCATAAATCATTTTACAAATTTCTTCTCATTCATTGCTGTAAAGAAACAAACATTGCATTTTTTTAATAACGATTGAAACATTCTATTTAATTCCTGTGTCCCTTGCAATTTTTCTGGTAGCTCGACTTCTGCACATTAAAAAGATTTTTCAAAAGCATTTATAATAGCTTTTCCAATGTTATTTTTATTTGGATTAAGATGGATCTTCTTCGATAAAACACCCATAAAGCAGTTTAAATAAAAGTAGCAATGATCTCATATCTATCAAGTCAATCTATCACTGTGAATCTATTGCAATGATACGATTTCTCTGAAACTGAAATCATATACAGTTGGTTTCAAGTAAAGAATGAATTGATATCAGAGAACCTCGGAACACATTATTCAGTAGCGAAGAATATGGCGTTGTTGTTATTTAATCATGAATTTAGAAGATTATTCTTGATTTGAAAACATGAAATGTTTTAAGAGATAGAAAATGTAACTGTTCGTATTCGTAGATTTGTTTATTTTCGATCACACAGCAAGGGTAACATTCGATTGGTTAATAGTTTTGAGACTTTAGTCCATGGGACTCGTTTCCCTATAAATATTTCAAAAGTAATTGTAAAGATCAATAGATACCAGCAGTGCAAAACAAAAAATTGGAGCAGCACATGACTGTTAATGAAGTGAATCAGAAAACACTCTTTTGAGAGGAATTCCGATGATGTATTTTTAAGCCATTAAGAATTATTTTTAAAAAATTCACAAGCACATTTTTAAAATTTAAAATCATTTATAAATATACATACAAACAATGAACGGTTTTCAAACCATTTTGCACAGTCTTTCTTTAGCCTTCAGTTCAGGCTGAAGACAGACCATGCAAAATGACTTGAAAACCG
>JAFIDM010049879.1:0-21803 GCA_023159025.1 Thereuonema tuberculata
TTTTTTTCTTTTCCTTTTTTTACTGTTTCTTTTCTTTATCATCAGATGGTGATAGACTCAGTAAGGCCTTACACGATTGGGTAGTGGAACAGACCACGGGTTGATTTCTTCGAATTTCACGAAGTTGTTCACCGAAATGCTCTCTCAATCTATTGAATAGGATAAAATCGTTAATGTCTTTTCTCGATGTGAACATGTCGAGAAATTCCCTATAAGAAAAACCACGAGTCATAAGTAGTATAAAATAAATGCAGTAGGCACCACAAGTTTGGGTATAAGGTCCCTGAATAACGACACGACTTTCTCGAAGTCGTTTTGCGTTTTTCCAAATAAATTGTCTAATGAAGGGATTACGTATTGGATTACCGAAGGAATCAAAGTAATACACACTTGATGTTCGTGGATGGAAATACAGGGCGACCCAATGAGAACCCGGCTTTGAATGATTGTCCAAGTTCACAACATACGCCTGGTGTAAAGCCTTTACTGGAAGTCTATCGCAAGCGTATACTCCCCCAAATTTGTTGCTCGTCTCGGGATGCGAGCTTAACAGAGAACTGATTTGTAATGTGTTCATTTTCTTTTTTAGTCCATTAAGATGTTTCTGCTATTGTCTATTTCAATGATTTTCTGGAACTCTGCATACACAAACACATTCACCGTGTGTTCCAGTGGAGCTTTGAATCGAACGTCTATACGGACTGTACCGTGTTCGGTCAATTGAAAATGTTCACCACCACCTGCCAGGTCAGGCGATAGGTCAAATCCGTACAAGGTCGATCCCTCGGAATAAGATTTATAGTCAATTCCCAGTCCTGCATCGTCCATGTACCGTCCCGCTGTAGTTAACAGAGAGAGATAATTTCTAGCATAGAGTTTTTTATCATAATCAGGTCGGAATGGTTGACTGGGAACGTTTCGACCGTCCACTGATAACACAAGGTGATTCACGTTGAAATGATGAAACAAGAACGGATTCTCCTTGTAAGATCCGTTGAAGGCATTGTTTTTCACTAAACCCAAGATAATTCTCTTGGGAATTTGTCCGATGAAGGCATTGTCGAGGTTTCCCTGAAGACTTCCAGCCGGGATGGAAAAGATTTTGCATTCGACACGGGTGATAGGATACTTGGCAGGTGTAGAGTTCAAAATTTTCGTATGGGCAATTTGAACTGTTGGAATGACGTTCACTTTTCGCACATGTAGGGAAGCACTCTCGATGACCACTTTGTAATCGGCTTTTTCATCGGGCGATAGGAGCACAAACTGATTCTTGCTTCGAATCAGACGCACTCGAACGTTCACCTTGTTAAGAATCAGCTTGTTCTGTCTGAAGATATCGCCGTGAAGACTGCCCTGCAGCTCGATGGTGTTTCCACCACTCACGAGCGTGTGACGTTCTTTGAGTCCAAGATTGGTATTGGCTGCAAGCGGATCGAGGTCGTTGAATTGGCCTGCCTTGTCTTCATGCCAACCGGCAACAGATAGCAGAGTCTTTTTACTGTCAAGGCCGTAATTTAAAAAGGATTCGATGTAGGCACGATAGGGATAGCAATTGTCCGAGGCGGAAACAAGTTTATCACCCAAGTAGACATCGACTTGAGTGAATAGTGAATGAAGAATTAGATTAACTGGGCTCACCTTGTCTGCCTCCCCGATGGCTGTCAAATCACCACCTTTTACTATTTTCAGACGTATAGTGAGGAGAGTTTTTGATAAGTCCAAATATTCCTCACCGGCACCGGCGATCACGAATTCAATGGGTCCGGTTTCGGTGATGGAGGCAATCGGGTGATATTCAACGTCGGCTCCATTCTGAATAACAACTTGTGTTGGAGGAAGAGTGAAAAGATCCAATTCGTTTTTAAAACTCTCCTCAGATTTGCAATGAATTAATTGTCCCTCACCTGCCATTTCCTTTTTTTTTTCAGGAATCAAAAATGTCCTTTGGAGATTGTTTTTTTGAATTTTTCTTTTTAATTGTTTTGGATGTAGATTTCTTCTTTTTCTGCTTTCTTTTGGCTGTGGTGGTGGTGGTGGTGCTGGTACGAGAACACTGCTGACGCACTGTTTTCCTTCTTTTTCTCCCAACACCAACACCCGTCCTTGACAATGACCTGTCACCGGATTGGTCGGCGAATGCACTGAGCCACTTGCGCCTGCCGTACAACCGGCCAAGTCCAGCCCCACTTCCTGTTTGGCCGGAAGTTACGTCTTTCAATGTCTGCTGAAGCTGTCTTTTGGCGGCGTTTTGAAACGTTTCACCCTGTTCAACGTCATCCAAAATGCGATTACCACTTCTTAGGGCGTAACGACCTGCCGAGTAGGCGAACTTTTTTAACACTGGTTTTGCCCAACGAAATAATGATTTAAACACACTGCCTATTCCACCCCCTCTTTGATAACGAACACCGCTGTAGAACGGCACATTATTGGTGTATTCCGATCCGCCAATTTGATTTGCATAGTAGCAAATACAAGAGCGGGGGTTGTATCGTATCGAATGCATCTCTTTCCGGAACACAAATGAGTCACACTTTTTTTCTTTAATTAACTGCACTAGGGTAAGGGGAAGGTGGGGGTGGGGGTTGGGGGTAAGGTTGGAGTTTTTTTTCACCAATCAAAATGCTTTGTTGGCTTTACTTCTTACTGTCGTATTTTACGAAAATGCAGGGTTAATGTAGTTCTTCCCCTCTGGAAAGCCACAGGAAGGCCAACGTCATTTCTCAAATATATTGTAATTGTATCGAATGAATGACGCAATAGAGGTCTATAAAACAAATTGGTATAGGACTCTGTTATCAAGTCACCATCTTTGCCACGAATTTGCACCGTGCGTAAAAGGGGAGCCATTACATCGCCAACAATTGAATTGTCAATCAGATCGGAATATATATAAATGGAATAGAAGCCGCCGTTCAAGTCAATGACCGAGCCAGCCTCTATGGTTTGAAGGAATTCTGTCTGACCGAGAAAACCTAAAAGTTCAGATAATTCGCGAGTTAAAATTACTTTAAAATAGCCAGTTATTTCAAGAGTGATTCTATGAGTGATATTATTGTAGGTGAATTGAACCGGCGTTCTCTCCTCCTCGTAACGAAAACGATCCTTAATACGAGCTGACATTAACTGAGTTAGGTGTGCTGCATTCGAATAATATCCCTGAGGAATTTTGAATTCATTAATGACCGAAGAACTCGCTTCTTTTAATTCAAAGTCGAAAAAAAAGGGGGCTTTCGAAAGATCTATATCTGTAAAGGTAGGTGTGTCTTTGGCCGTTGTACTTTCTTTAAATACAACCAAGGTTTGCTTTGAATTTTCCTCATCCGACACTCGTAAAAGATCAGACTGATTAAAACCTAACAACTGAGCCAGAGGCAGGCACATTCGAATTTCTGCTCCGCGCGGCAGGGAAACGATAACACGATTGAAAACTAGCAAAAACATTACCTCGTTGGAAAGTTTTTCTATGGGATGATCTTGAATGCTGGCTGTAATTTTACGAATGAATTTGTCAGCGCTTTTAAACTGTGGTTTTAATGGAATGGTAACACGAAAAGAGGGATAACTTATAACTCGAAACACGCCATCATTACCGCTTATGTTGTACCAACTATGCTGATAACTAACCTCTGCCAAGGCACATTCGTAGGGTTCTTTTAATTCAAATCTTTTTGGTAGTTTGGTTGTGAAAGTGGAAATTGTGTTTTTCGGAAAAAAAGCCGCGCTCGAATTGCTCGGGAGTGTCAGATAAAATTCATCCATTTTTTTGTTGTTGTTTAGGCACTTGAAATATGCTGTAAATCCCTAATTTTAACCCAGCTATCAAAAGCGGGACTGTATCCCTGCCAGCGAACTAAATATTCTTTCTTATTTCCTCGTCCTTTTTCCTTAAGAATTTTCTCAATGGGATAGAAACTATCTTCGCCTTTTTCAATAGACTGTAATTCCCAAGGGTAAAAAGTTCCACGTATTGACTCACCTGAGCCGTCTTTCAAACGATACACTTGAGGGCTTCTCTTTGATACAATCTCTGAAATTGTAAAAATTTCAGGAGTCCACAAACCCTCGAACGCCTTTTGGAATGATCGTCTTGCCGAACTAATACGCACCTGCTGACCTGTCTTAAATGACACGTTTGGCGGTCGTCGTCGTCGTGACGTATTCGGAGTTTTTCCGTAGAGGCGCTGCCATACAAGATGCTGATTCGAACCGGTTACATCGTTTGGGGCCATACCAATACTCGAATGAAAGCTGTTATTATAGGCATCCACCAAATCTTTTAAAGCATCAACATAGCGAAAAGAGCCAGTAAAATGAAAATATTTGAAAAGTTTTGACCGAAACGTTCTCACAAATCTTTCGGCAACTGAAGCTTTAACAACAGGATCTTGTGATGTAAAAAAGTGAACATTGTGTTCTTTTAGAAATGTCTGAAAGGTTTTGTTGACAAATTCACGTCCTTTATCGGTTTGTAAACGATCAGGAGGGTCGACGTCCTCCGTCTTAAAAAGATGCTCAAAGGCTTTGGTTACACCGACTCCTGTTTTGTTTTTCAGCGGTACTACAAAAGCACGTTTCGACAGGATGTCTATGACGACGAGTAAAAATCGAAAACCATCATTAAATTTTGCCTGTTTTTGCATATCAATAAGATCTGCCTGCCACTGTTCGTTCATAACGGACACTCTCGTTTTTCCACGCGGGAAATTTTTCCTAGCCGGTTTAAAAAGAGTGTAGTTATCATGTCTTTTCAACCATTGTTTCACTTGAATCAGGGTAATGAATTTATTTCGCTGTTTGGCAGCTCTGTATAATTTTTGTACTCCGTCAAAGGAGGCAGGGTGTTTTGGATCGAAATAAATCGATCTCAATAATTTCTCCACAGCTGCTGATAAGGCCGCCATTTTCCCTGCCCCGACTGTACGCGTATTTTTGAATTTCCGTTTTTCTTTTTAGCTGCGGGAACTTGTAATTTTGAAATAATTTTCCACTGTTTATTGTTCGGGACGTCCTCTTTTGATAGTGGGAAAGAAGTTAAAAGATTACGGAATTGAACCCAACCAGTCGGCGTTCTTTTGCTCTGCTTCACCAAATGATTCATTAAATCAAAAATACTACTTTGAGGAATGTTTTCACCTCGAATCATCAATTCTCCCGTTTTTGAATTCCATCCCACATTGGGCAGCTTTTTAAAACGTTCCAACAGTTTTTTTGCAAAAGGCAGATAGAATGTGGGCATACGAGTCAAAACTGCATCTTCCCAACTAACACCTGACAGAGTTTGAATTTCCTTTTTTTCCTGTGACGCTTCGTTTTTTACGTCGGCACTGTCTGACGCAACATTTTCGGTCATTGACTGTGAAACAGGATCATACCGTCTGCTCTTGTTCTGATTATAAAATGTTTGAAAACGCTGCTGTATATTATTAACTAATTTAATTTTTAAATCATTCGGTAAGGTGCTATCGTTTAAAAGACGATCAAGTTCTTTTTCCAAAGAGGATAGTTTCTGTATAATATTTTGAGACGGGTCGTATTTTTGTGTGGACCCTCGCAGCATTTGTGAGGCAAGTTCTTCTGGTAAAACAACAAATTTTTTACCGTGTTCCATTCCTTCAACGACTGCTACCGAGCATGCCACCGAATAGTCCTGCCAAAGCAGGAATGATGAAGGGTAAAAGTCCCGAGCCTCTCTGTACGAGAATTGACTTTTTTTTGTGAATGGGTAATTTTGATGTGCCAATCAGCCTAAGTGTTTTCTTGTGACAAGATAGTTTTCGTTTTTGATAGGGGGTCACAGGAACGTTCCCACACAAAACATTACCCACACATTCAGATAAACAACGAATAAAGTCGGGATTACCTTCCTTGATAACTGCTCTAATTTGGCGAGGTGAAAATTGAGGAATTGCTTGTAAAATGCGAGCGTATTTCATCACTCTAGGAGGAGCCCGCTTCGAAGGTGCCATCTCTCTGACTGTCCATTTCCATATACCATTCCAAAAAATTTTTCTCTCGCATCGAATGGTTTCATTTTTTTCGCTAATAATATTCCTAGCGATTTCAAAAGCTATTTTCTGATTGGTCGATAAATACCCAATGACTCGTCGGGAAATATTCCAGTGCGGAAACGCACTCCCTCCATGGTGTTGGGTTTCAAATCCAATAACAAATAAGAATAGGGTTCCTGTGTTGCATCTCGATAGGCCTCCACAAGAAATTTTTCATTTTTCGGAAATAATTGTCTGGCAAAGAACATTATCTGAGATAAATCCCTTACGTTTTTAAAGAGGACAAAATAGTGGGTGTTTAAGCTGATTGTGCGGTGGGCGCCACCCTTATGAAATAAATTTTGAACCATGTAAATAACACTACAATTTTTGTGATGACTGTATTTAGTAAATAAAGGTTCGAGCGCATTATTGTCAACACCCATCAAATCATCAATAATCACTAATTTTGGAGTGACCGAATCAAACTTTTTCACGTCAGGTACACCCTCTTGAAATTTAACCATCCCAGTAAATTCACTGAACCATGGCTGATGCACACCGTAATGCCAATAAATTTCCGTTGGAGGTTGATCAATCATATCCTCTTTATACTTTAGAAACTTTTTTGAAAACTCGGTCTTACCCGTTCCGCTAGCCCCGCTCAAGATACAATTGAAGGGGTGTTTAAATTTGAATTCCCTGCTATGAATATATTCATATTCAGACATTGTAAATATATTTTTTTGTTTCGATAAGAAAAAAACAAAGATCAAAAAATAATATGTTGAGAGATGGGAAAAAAAAGTCCGTCCTAACCTGCACAGGTGTCGGTATTGTTTTGGCGAAAATGCATGTTAAGACATGCAGACCAACAGGAAATACATGTCGCGACATGCAAAACATGAAGAAAGACATGACGTAACATGCAAAAAAAAGTTGAGGATCTTTGTTTTTTTTTCCTCTTCACAAGTTTGCAATATTGCCAACATCCAGACCTCGGACAAACAGACAGCCAGGGAAATATTTACAATGTTCAGACATCGGGGAATCATGGCGTTCCCAACTGCCTATAATACCCTTACAAAACACACACTGCACTCTATCATTACATTGAATATAAATAAAACCTGCCTTTGCTAAATCTTTTGCCGAGATATAAGATACAGGCCAGTTGTGAAAAGTGTTCAATCTTACTGATTCCATTTTTAGGGACTGGGATGTATACAACATTCTTTTGTTTTTTTTTAACAAAGCGGCTGCTCGTCTTTTCCACGTCTTCACACTCAATAACCGTAGGGGAAGGTTTGATATTGTCCAGGAACAATCACTCGCTTATCAAAGACGGCACGGTACATTTTGATCTCATCCTGAGAAACGATTTTCCGTTTTTTCGTTCTTCGAATTTTTCCTCGTGTAAAGATAGGAACTTGAGTCAATGGCTCTGCATTGTCATTATTATTATCATTATTCTGAATCAGTTCATCGACCATGAACTTGAGCAAATCCAAATTTATTTTTTCACGAGTTTCGTAATTTAAAGAGAAACCGCGAATTTTTAACACAATTTGTGATGATTTGTCAGAATTCTTTGAGGAAACACGATAACCGTAATTTTTTGCTCCGGCGGTACAAAACATGTCTATCATAAATTCCGATCCATGGTCTTTATGCACTTCATTCGTTAAATTTCCAAGAAAATTTCCAATGGGTACATTGGATAAAACAGATGATTGTTTCTTGACAACAGCAAAAATACTATCGGTATCACAGTAAAGAACGGATGTGCCGAATTTTTCCATTTCACGATAGAGTCTAATTCTCGCTTGGGCTGTAATAAACGCGCTAATAACAACGTTTGTATGACTTCCTAGCAAAAGATCTTCAATTTGTTCAGTATTTTCGACCCATTCCAATTGTGCAATTCGGTCGTGAAAAAAAGTGACATTTTTAACAATTTTCGTGTCACTGAAAACATAGCCAAAATACGTTTCTGGTTTTTCTATGTAGTCTGTTTTACTCTTCGTAACTCGCTGTGCAAATTTCCCATAAATCGAATTCAAACAAATCTTTGCAATGGTTCTTAATGGATGATTTTTCTGAATTCTGTCAGGATCCAAAGTTATCCCCTCGTTTCGGGCGTATTCAGCAATGTATGCCTTCTTTTGATCCTCTGTCTGACAATGTGAAGGGTAGCCATCACTTTCCTGTTTGATTTTAAGAAAAGTATTTACGTATTCTGTAAATAAGCCTCCCTGTCCCGTTTCGGGGTCGAGCTGCGTTGTTTTTGAAAAATTCCAAACTTGAAATATTTTTTTGATCATGTAACCTTTCTCCAAAGCAAGCTGGAGTTCAAAAGTGACCCAGGCACCGGTTAAGATCCGCTCCTGATCATTGTGTTCGCACTTTGTAGAAGATTTTAACTCAACACATTTTTTACACAGCGGAAAGTACAGTTTTTTGTTGTAACGGTAGGGCAATACCGGTAAATAAAGTCCTCTCGGTGGGAGAATGCTGCATTGTACTATTCCACATAAATTGGAAATATCAGTTGAATCAAATTCTGTTAAAATTTCGGGATAGCCTAAAGAGTAAATATCCTTTTTCAATACCAGCGGATACAATGAAATGAAGTCTATATAAATAATTTCCTCGTCCGGTTCTATCTCGTGGAAGAGTTTAAAACCCTCAACTCTGCCACCAAAATAACTTTGATCTGGTGTGAGAGGAGGCATTATGCATAGCTCTTTTACAAATTCGCTCAATTCCACGTCTGTCTTTAATCTAGTGCGAAAAACGCATTCCCACATTTCTACTACTGTGTACCCACAGGATTGCAGTCTCTGGACGTTTTCAAGTGTTAAATCAAATATCTCCTGAAGCGTCATCCCTCGATGGGGATGAAGCATCAGTCTATTTCTGTAACATTTTTCACAGCCGTGCACCCAACATCCCTGAAATTGAAAAACAGTTCTGGACTTTTCCGAAAAACCGTCGACGTAAAGACGACATTCAGGGATGAATTTTTCACCTCGATTTAAAGCATGCTGAATGAATTCGTTGCGCTGGCGTGATTCAAACTCTAGCCACTCGATGCTTATCTTACTATAGCGTTTGGCATTTTTGTAAAACCCGTTATGAGGGATGAGCGCAATTGTTTCTGGTTTTAAAAATTTCGCCCGAAAAACACGATTGCAAACACTGGCTATTGTAATCCCCGTTTGAAACGGACAGCTACCTATAATTGAAGTAAAAACTTCGCGAAATTTCAAAGCCACTGCACTCAGGATCTCTACATCCATAATGCAATAGTCGAGGATTTCTTTTTGAAAATCAAATATTTTGCCTTTTTGTTCATTGTACCATTGGATGAATACATTACGCTCCTCTGGCATCATACTGCCGACATTATAATGTTCCAAAGAAGGGTAGGATCCTCGATAGTTCCAATTTTCAGTTCGATTGAATAGATAGGGGAAATAGCCCTTTAATAGTTGACTGGTATCCAAACCAAATGCCTTGGGTAATTTTTTTAAAGCCATCGGGATAAAGGCGAACAAGTCGAGAAATCGAATATTTTTCCATTGAAGAAAGAGCAGTTTGTTTCCGTTATAAATAACTTTTCGAGGTTTCTGATTACATTTCAACATGTATTGAATGATGAAATAAGAATCATAGCCACTAGCATTATGAGCAATGGCGGAGACATGTTCATATTCAAAGGTTCCAAAAAGCCATTCACAAAAATCTCTACAGGCTGTTTCTCCTTTGAAAATCCTCAGTTTTGGAGCGGTGCAGTTTTCACAATCATCTGATTGGGTGTCGACACATTTCGTGCAACAGAATTTTACTACGCATAAATTAGGTACATGCTCTATACGACCATTGCCGAGATCTTTTTCTATGCTACATTCAAAATCGTAAAATAACAGGAATTGATTCTCATCCTTCTCCTCGTTATTGGGAAGAGACACTGGCTGAATATAACATAAATGATCGAGTGGGACAATATTCTTGCAGTTGGGACATCGGTAGCGTCCACAAAAATGGGCGGTCCCCGTACTGTTGTCAACAGTAATTCCACACACTCGACATCGGTGAAATTGGTCGCAAATAAGAATACCTTTCGTACTGTAAATACTTTTGTGATTTTTGAAACACCTGGCAGATTTGAAAAATCGATTACAGATCTCACAGCGAACATAACTCTCGACAGAGCAATAACCTCCTGATTTCTTGCATGCAAAACAAATTTTGGAACAGGTATGTCTATCTTTAGCCTTGTATTTCTTGAAACAAGTTATGCAAAAATAAGTGCAGTTGTAAAAAGCAGTCAGACTTGTTACAACGGCGAAATGTTCGTTGTAATGAAAAAGAATTAGCTTTTTCTCAGCCGGAGGACCCACAAAAAGAGCCTGATTCCCCATCTCATGAGAAATAATGATAATTTGGTAGGCAGGATTTAAAAACGTTTGAAATTTTTGTATTTCGGGTATCCCACAGGAACCTCGGGGGACATCTGCCTCGCGGTGAAGGTTAACCGCCTCCTTCAGTTGAAAAGAATTACTTCTTATAATTTTCCGAATGTCGGGAGAGTTATTAATTTGAGCCATGGCAACGACCAGAGCGCGAGCTAGGCATAATTTATCGGACCGATTTTGAATTTGGATGATGCACTTCTTTTTTTTTACCCATTCTTGAATACGAAGATTGCTTGGTCCTTTTAATCTTCCACCCTCAGGTGGCGAAACACAGGTTACCTTTACAGATAAAGTACTAGTCCAATCAATTCTTTTTCCGGACTGTGCTAACATTTCTACGAGTTCAAGGACCGACTCTGTTTTAAAATCTTTCTTTGCAGTGAAAGTTAAATAAGCAGCCGACTCTAACTGATCACTGTTTATTTGAATACCAATCCTGTCGTTAGGAAGGCACTCTGAAGTGAGTTGTTGTATTAATAATTCAAAGAGGCGTTCGACAATAAACATTAAATTTAATTTTCGACCTTCTGCATTCTTTGCTTTTATTTCCTCTAATGTAGGACATGATAATTCAATTTCATACTGAGTCCCCAAAGTTCTATAGCGCCGAATGTAGTGACGCGCAATAACACGTTTTACATTAATGAAACCTAACAGCCAATTATCAAATTCGTTAATTTCATTTGCCGACAGTGGTTCAGGTGTATCTTCTTCTTCTTCTTTTTCCGAACTCAGAGATTCGTCCTCTGAGTCGGTTAGAAATGTATTAATATCCACATTCCATCGATCTGCAATATCTTCAAAAGTTTTATTTGCATTTAATGGTTCAGATGTGATTTGTTTCGGATCAATATTCCACCTTTCAGCAATTGATTGAATGGCTGGTGTCGACTCATTATCCGAATTAGGGGCGGGTGTTGATACTCTAGGTATAATCTCGTCTGGATTGAGGTGCCATCGGTCCGCAATGGCCTTTATTTCCCTATCTGAGCTACTTGACATGATATCGAGTTCAATGTACCTCTATCTGATTCACTTTTTAAAATACTTTACTAAGGATTTAATCTGATTGACTAATTCATTCATTGACGAATACATTTTTTTCAAAAAAGAGGAAAAGGAAAAAAAACAATAACTGAAAAAAAAGAATGATGTGACTTACTCGGTTTTTTTTTTCACACCTTTTATGATTCGATCAAATGCTTGTCTAGATCTTGACCGTCAGTGAAGAATGTAGGATCAATGTTTTGATCTAGAGATTGGGAAAAATCAAATTCGTTGGTTTCAGAGGCTTGAACGGGTGCTGTTCTGGGATCGGTAGGCGTCCCCGATGCTTGTTTAGACGTTGGCATTTTCAGCTTACGAATGGGCGCTCGGCGAGTTCGTTTCACTGGTCCGGCTGCACTAGCTACTGCGGCAGGAGCTGTTGATGGAAGAACGGGGGTTGAAGGGTTAGGAAAAGTCGGATTTTGGGAGGGTTGGGAAGGATTAGTTATGAGAGCCGATTGGAGAATAGGAGCGGAATAATTGCTGACTGCAGATGGGAGTGTGGATTGTGAGGAACATCTCATAGTTTCCTTTACAGATTGAATGAGCCGAGGTAATTCGCTGGTGAGAAGCTGCGAAAAGGTATGCCACTGATGGCTATTAATAGAAATTTGTTTACTATCCCGGCTGAATTTTAAAAGTGCCTGTTTTATGATAGGGTCATAAGTTATGGTCAGCACTCTGTCATTTGTGAGATTTAGCACCTTCTTGGGATCCGCATGACCATCGTTATACAGTACTTCCACTGTTGCGGCGTAATGATTAATATCAACAGCAGAAAATGCTAAAATCTGAGTATCTTTCTCCGAAAGCGAAAGTCCAATGGCTGTAGGAATCAAAGAAATTCCATTATAGAAAAATTTTCTTAAATTTATTAACAGAACACCCTTGTATGGCGCTACTCTAAGATAAATACTGTTTCCAATACTCAAAAAGCCTGAGGGAATCTAATGAAAAACGATAGTCATTGATAATTTTTTAGAAGAAAGAAAGAAAGAAAGAAAAAAAAGAAGAGATGAGAAGGTTTTTTGGGAAAGGTAATAAAGAAAAATAAAAGAATATTACTTTTTTTGGTTTTTTTTGGAAAATCAACAATTCGAGAAATAAAAAAACACATAGTAATAAAAAAAGGAAAACAACGAATTTATATTACCTGGGCAGGGGCAAGATCATGCATGGCTAATTCAAATTTCTGCTGTAAGTCCACTGGATCAAAAAAACTTGCGCCGGCCATTGTTTCAGGAAGATAGCTCGTTGCAACAATTCTGATACTAGGATGATATCTCAACTGTGTGGAGCAAATTACAGCTGCAAGAGACAGTAGAATTACTCTGAAAAGTCCGTGTTTATATACAATTTCCAAATTCATGTTTATTAATTTCTAACTGTCACTCTGAAAGGTTGTTTTCCAATCAAAGAAGAAAAAAAATACGTGTCAACAGCGTGATAACTTTTCAGCCAATGAGAGCAAGACCACTCCTCCAATGTCCAGCCCATCACCCAATCAGAAATTACGTTTTCGAATTCAAAAAAAGTAGGTTAACACTATCCCACAATGCATCTTTTGCTTGGCACCGTTTTTCCTGCATCCATAAACAAGACATTTAATAAATATCAAAAAATATTTTATATTTATTTTTTGGAAAAACGAATAACAAAAAACGCAAGTCCTTTTTTTAAAAAAAATGCATGGTTCTGTATGCTAAATTCGTAAATGAAAAAAATTTAATTCTACTGAAAAAAAAGATTAAATGATAAATTCTCTTATACAGTCATTTTTCACAGAATAATCAAAGAGACTTTTGAAAATGAATTAAAAAAAGGGTGTTAAAATGAAAAGAGGTCACAAAAAATGTATCCTAAGCATTGTCTTGCTATAAAAGCTTCCCATTTAAAAACGTTTTTTAGAAAGGCAGGCAATGAGGTAGTTATTCTCGAATGGTCAGGAGAAAATAATCATTGCCAACCTTTTTTTGTTTACACAAAAAAAAGAAAAGCATAATTTCATTATATTTTATAAAAAAACTAATTTACTTTTATTTATAAAATATCTACAAATATTGTATCCAGTTTTCTGTAAAAAGATGAAAGCATTGTTTATCTAGGTCGGGTGGGGGAAACCTTGGAATTCTTCTCAAAAAACACACCTGCGTTTTTTTTCCCCTTAGCCATGACCTCATTTTTTCATAGTCTAGACAAAAAGAGACATCACCCTTTTTTATTCCCCCCAAGTAAAAGATATATAATAAAAGAATAATGAAATTTCCTTAACATTAACCGAAAAAAAATGAATCAACAGTTGAAAATCTAATTTGTCATATGTAATCTAATGATATTTTTAGCATGATTAAAAAATACAAAAGTTTATTTGTTTTTAATCGTAAAAAAGATAAAAAAGCCATTATTTCCCCCAAAAGAGATAATTACTTTATTTTTTGACGAATTTTGTTTTTAATTCATTGAAAATGATTAACATTGAAGAAAAAAATAATTAAATATTTCTTTTTTCTCTATTTTACTATTTTTGTTTTATTATTTGTTTTTCTTCTAATGTAACACTCCGCATTTCATTAAATTAATTAATAATCAGGTAAAACTCTTTTTCTTTGTTTATTTTTTTTACAAATAACCATATTTTTCTAATTTATCTGGTTTTTTTTAATATCACATTTCCCTCTTTGTTTGAGAGAGAGAGGAGTGGGGGAGGGTTTTTCAAAAAAAAAAAAAAAAAAAAAGCATGACCTACTTTTCAAAGGAATGGAAGGTCGATACAGCTGTATATAAATACAGCTCCTTCCAAAAACTTTACCCAATGTTTTTCAGAGTTAGTGACGGACAACACCTTTTGAAAGCTACAATCATGTCCGTTTTTTAAGAACCATCGAATATTCAAGCCACACACACACATAGGTTGTGAGAAGGTAACTACTTAATATGTTTTGTTTTAGCAGTAAAATATAAAATTTTATCTTTTTTCTTTTTAATAACTCGCTTTCTTCTTTCCTTCTTCTTTTTATTTTTGGTATCTGTATTTGTAGGTGTTTAAACACAAAAAAAACCGGACTTGAATGTTGTTAGATATCGTTATAACAGATTTTCATGTCATTGAAAGACAACACCGAAAATTCGCACAGACCTCTATAATCACAACAGAATATATAAATATTCTTTTTTTTACTTTACTATTATGATTTTTTTCATTTTTTTAAAAATAACATAAAGACCCTTTCATTTTTTTCCTTTCCAAAAATAATATATAAATAACTTTATAAAAATAATAATTTACTTTTTTTCTTCTTATTCTTTCCAGCAATTAATTTATTTCATTTTTTCTTACCTCATTTTCAAGCTGAACTGGACTATGGTCTGCATAACACATGTGCACGTTTCTTTTACTACATCACAGTAAGGTAATATGTATTATAAAAATATAATCACTCTTTTACATTCTAATTTTCATTTTCTTTTTTCAAATCCGTAAAATGCTTTTTTTTCATATGAAACATTTCAAAAGGTGAAAAAGATAAAAAGAAAATGAATGCAATGATTTGTGATTTTTTTCATTTCTCTTAATTTAATAAATATTGTACCTTAATTTGTATTCCGTACTTAATCTTTTCCTTAAACAAAAAATAAAATTTAAAAACAAAATCTCTCTCTTTTTGCCACACAAAAAAAACCTTTTTCACCAATTGTATTCTTCATATCATTTTTCCGACCATAACCAACAGAACGTTTTCACTTTTTCGAATACTAATGAGTCGACCTTCAAAAACAGAGTACTTCCCCGGCGAGAAAACCACCAGTTTTCACTTTTCGAATAATAATGAGCTAACTTTCAAAACAGAAAACTTCCCAGCAATACACTCCCTTCTGTCTCTCTCGAGCTCAGCAGCGAAAGTTGCCCTGGGGGGAAAAGCGCTAAGGAGCGGCTCTCTCCTTCTTCTCTCTCCATATTAACACCCTCCCTACCCCTCCATCTTCTTTTCTACTAGATGAAGTAAGAGCAAAAAAAATATTCAAAATAAAACATAATAATGCAGCACTTTTACAAAAAAAGACCAACAGACATATGAAAAACACAACAGCACATAACAAACAAAATTACCAACGAAAATAACAATAAAGAGCCATACTAATCCAAACCAATCAGCTTTCTCCATCTTAACCCTATCCTTACTCAAAAAACAATCAAAAAACCCTCCTAAAACCACTTCAAAACAATCATTACCCGTCCAAAAGCAAAAAACACTCCAAAAACCATCAAGTCCAACCATCCCCTCCACAAAAATCACAAAAAACCCTTTCCTTCCAACCAAAAACAAAAAAGTGGTCTCAAGTGACTTCCAAACCAGGGGCCACAGTGACTCCCATCACTACTCCGGACGTCCCGCCAATTAGAGGAAGACATCGCAGACGACCCACCATTTGGAAGAAGACATCGCAGACGACCTCCCCCATTTGGAGGAAGATTCGTAATTCTCATTCGAATTTACCTGTATTAAAACCTAACCGAGTAAATAAAAGTCTCTGTTATTTTAGAACCTCCGTGTTCAGTCGCATTCCGTTACCCCGCCACCGTCCGTTCGTGCTCGACACGAAAACACGGTAGCAATATTAACAAAACAAAATTCATAAAAATCTACATATATTAAAAGAAAAGTCCTGACTCACTCACTGACTGACTCATCAACGCCCACCCCAAACCCTTGAACCTAGAAAGCTGAAATTTTGCACAGAGATTTCCTTTATGATGTAGACAAGGAATGAGGCCGGATTTTTCGAAATTCTTACGGGATAGGGAATAATCTGGCAAACTGACGATGAAGCGTATGGCGGCAACCCCAGGTGTGTGGCACCAAACCGCAATACACCTGAGTTAAGTGGAGAGTGCCACAACGGGCCGGGAAGTCGTATATTCTCCGATCTCAATATTAATTTGCTAAATAAATAAAGTTGTTTTTTTTTAATGCTATAGATGCAAGGGTTCCGGAGCGAAGCGACGGTACCCGGCTAGTTTCTAAATAAACTTAGACTTACGTTACTGGTAAATTTATGAAATCTATTAATTTTAAATAGAAATAAAAATGTTTTATTAAATAATTTAATATATGGAATTTGTTGATTAAAATATATTCGCAAATCTAAAAAAATCAATAAATTTAGAATTATTATTAGTTTTTTGTAAATACAAAAACATTTTAAAATACATGATTTTCAAGATTCTGTTGTTATAAAAATTTTAGGTATTATAGAAGATGAACATTTAAGATTAATTAAGGAAATTTATTATATGCTTAAATATTATACAATTTATCTTTATGCACTGAATGAAAATTATTTTCAAATTAATGTTTTAAATAATATTGATAATACATGTATCTATAATTGGTTTAATATCAAAAAAGATAATTTGAATTTAAAACATACAAAAGTTTATTCTAAATTTCCTCAATTTAATTTTAAAAATAAAATTGATTTTAATAAATTTGTTAACATTTTGGAAAATGATTTTGATAATTTTAATATGGATAGAATTTCTTTAGTTAAAAAAGTTTTTCTTTCTTTTAAATAAATCTAAAAATCAAAATATTTTTTAAAAAATTTTGATTTCAAAACAATTAAAAATTCTCATCTTCAGCATTTAATTTTAGATATTATTAAGTTTAGATTAAAATTAACAAAAATAAATTTTAATAAAGATAATAAGAATAATAAAGAATTAATTTTTTTTCATTTTACTTATAAATGTTTTGATAAAATTAATATTGGTAAAATACTTTATCCTTATATTAGATCTAAATTTCCATTAGCTGTTTACTTAATGCCTATTTATAAATATGAATTCCCAATTCCAAAATTCATTTATAATTATAAAACTACTTCAAGTTTTAGTATAAATTCTGATTGTTAACGTAAATTATATGATGATAAATATAAAAGGAATTTTCACATTGTCACATGTGACATACATTTTATTAAAGATATAGCTTTAAAAGAATTTTTAAATTTAGAGATTAATTATAGATTAAATTCAAATAAAGCATCTTTAATTGATATATTTATTAAAGATATAAATAATTTTATATTAGAAACCAGTTTTAAATATAACTTATGTTATGAAAATTTCATTGAATGGAAACTTAATTTATTATCTTAAATTATGAACATAAAACATACATCTTATGATAGGGTTAATAATTTGAAAATAAATCATAAATTTAATTTATTTAAAATTGCAAAATCTATTTCTATCTATCAAAAACATTATATTTTTACTACCATTGATAAAGCACATATTAATTTGGCTATTATTTGAAAACAATATTATTTTGATAAAATTAAAGAATTACTACATGATCAATCTGTTTTTTTAAAAATTAATAAGTCTAAAGCTTCTATTTTAAATAATTTAGATAAATGTTTTTTTTTTTTAATTTAAAGATCAATTTAAAACATTTATATACAAAAGAATTAAAATTAATTGAAATTTAAATTATTTATTCTTAAACCCTAAAATGCATAAAATAGGTAAATTTAGAATTATTTGTAGTACAACTAATTCTATTTTAAAGCAATCAAATATTATTTTATAAATTTTTCTTAATAAATTGCATGAAATAATTAAAAATAAAATTAATCCTGTCTTTTATTGGCTTATTAATAATCATGATGATGTTATCAAATATGTAAATAATACTAAAATTTTTAATATAATTACAGCAGATTTTGAAAACTTTTTTACAAATATATCTTTAGATTCTTTATTTAAACAAATAGAATTCTTAATTTCTGAATTTAATATAAACAATTTATTTGGTATTTCTATTAGTACATTTCTTAATTTTCTTAAATTTAATTTATATAATAATTATATTGAATTTGGTGATGAAATATATTACCAAATTAAAGGTATTGGAATGGGGGTAAAATTATAGTAGCATTCTTGCTAATTTATTTTTATTGGCTTATGAATATCAATTTTGTATTAATATCCATTTCCAATTTTATATTTTTAAATATATAGATGACTTAATTATTTTTAATACTAATTTTACGATTGATTATATAAAAAACAAAATTTATAAAAATATTATTAATTTACAAAAAACTAATAATAATTCTAAATTTATTGATTTTTTTAGATTTACGAATATATTTTAATCAACAAATTCCATATATTAAATTATTTAATAAAACATTTTTATTTCAATTTAAAATTTGTACATCCATCTCAACATATCTCTTCTTCAAATATCTATATCAATCAATTTGCACACGGGTAATGGTTGTAATTAAGAAAAGAGATTCAAGAAAAAAAGAAGCACTATTTCTATAAGATAGAATACTGAAAAATCACTATTTGTAACTTAAAAACCAATGTTCTTTGTAACTCAAAAACCACTGAAAAATATATCTATATTACTAAAAGCTTTTATTTCTCTGTCTGTCTGGTGCAATTGTTGTAATTTGTGAAAATAGAAATAATTTCTACAAATTCACTACGGTAATCGAACATGCAACCATCTGCTCCGAAGTTAGACGTCTTAGCCATTAGAGCACGAGGACTACAATCTCATCTTCATAAAAAATAGAAATATAACATGGATATATGATTCACACGCTGCTTCTAAAAGCAGTCGTGGATTGACAGAATATAAACATCAGAAATTAAATTAAAAAAAACTTTTAAAAAATTTTAGTTTTAGTTTACTTGATGTAATTTGTGTGTGTGTGTTTTTAATAAATAAAAAATTGTTTTCCGTTACATATGCGGAGGCTTCCGGAGCGAAGCGATGGGTAGCCGAATAGTTACAATTAAAATGAGAGACTATTGTAACTCAGAAACCACTGAAAAGTATCCTTTGGAATGAAAAAAAGAGTCAAGAAATAAAGAAGCAGTATTTCATGAGATAGAATACTGAAAAATCACTATTTGTTACTCAAAAACACTGAAAAGTATCAATTGGATTAAAAAAAGAGTGAAGAAAGAAAGAATCACTATTTCTATTAGGTATAATTCTGAAAAATCACTATTTCTATTAGGTATAATTCTGAAAAATCACTATTTGTAACTCAAAAACCATCACTATTTTCAACTCGAAAACCATTGAAAAGTATCAATAGGAATAAAAAAAAAGAGAGTCAAGAAATAAAGATGCACTATTTCTATTAGGTAGAATACTGCTCAGAAGTTAGACGTCTTAGCCATTAGACCACGAGGCCTAAATTCTAATCTCTATAAAAAATAGAATAATATCATAGATATATGATTTACACACTGGTTCTGGCAGTCGTAGATTGAGAGAATATAGACATAAAAAATTAAATTAAAAAAAAAATAATAAATTTTATTTGTAGTTTCCTTGATGTAATTTGTGTGTGTGTGTGTGTGTGTGTTTTTGTTTTTTTTAATAAATAAAAAATTGTTTTCCGTTATATAAGCGAGGCTTCCGGAACGAAGCGACGGGTAGCCGACTAGTTTCCTATTAAAAAAATCTTTGATTGTGGTTTGCCGGGTGTGTGTGCTACTGTTATGAATTAGGACGTTTTCAATGCGGTTCAGGTAATTATTAACGTTAATTGATACACCACTAGGAGCAATACTAATATATTTTCGGAGCAGATTTAGTGCACACTTTACTTTTTTACGTTTGCAACAACCCTTCGCTGCATCGGTAATTGCCTCCCTGTTTTTCATTTTTGTTCGCAGACTGGACGAGGGAATTCCTAGAGAATCTGCGAAATCCTTCTGACTTCTGTAGAATTCAGATTTTTCACTTATAGAAAGGGATTTCCGCTTCGACATTTTGCACAACTGTATCACAAACCCGCATTTCACAGAGTTCAAAGATTCCCTCCTACCAGGGAAAAAAAAAAGAATCCTTACAGTGTTACATTTCTTTTCGATACAAAATTTCCGATATAAAAAAGCGCAACAAGAGGGATTTGAAGCGTTATAAGAGGGTAAAAGTATACAGAGATACAGTAGAACCTCATTATAACGGACCCTATTATAACGGACGTCGCTTATAACGGACAGTTTTAAAAAAAATTGTAATAATAATAAAGGATGCTTTTTTTTTATCTGACGAGTTTTACATTTCCAACCATACGTGTTTGAAAATGTGTTTGCATATTATGAACACTTACGGCACCTCCGTCAGTTATTAACTAAAGAAATAAGCAGCAAACAAACCCAGCAGAAAAAAAAAATATATTTTTTCAAATCAAAGAATGTAAGCATTCAACATGAACCAGAACCTTCTTGTTCTAAAGATTAATGCAGTACACATCTTTTTCAATTCAGCCTACTATGTTGAAGGTTGTTTTTTTTATTTTTTATATAATAAACACTTTTTATAGCTAACTATTGTACGTTCATTGATGTACACCCTGCTGCATTACACCCGTATAAGAAATATTTGTTATAAACCGGACTTTCATTAAAACGGACAACCTTCAGCCCCTATTAGCCCGTTATAATGAGGTTCTACTGTATATAGAAAATTCCAGGGACCGTATAAAAGGAGCGTAAAGAACGGGATAGTGCTATAAGCGGGAGCGTAATATCGAGGTTTTACTATATTAAGAAATGTTGGTTTGGACTGTTTGTTATTCACTCATTGAAATTTTTAGAAATTAATTGAAAAGGTAAATTTTAATTCTTCATCTTAAAATGCAGTTGTGAAATCTAGTATTTATTTTTTCGAAACCTTTGAAAATCGTGCAGAGATATCAACGTTAAGAAATGTTTGAACTAAATGCAAATCTCGAGACCTACATTAATATCAAAAGCTTCTATTTTAAATATAATTTTCAGAAAGTTCCAAAGAAATGCGTTGAATTAAAAAAAAGCTCATGCATCTGTTTAACTAACTTTCCTAATAAATAAAACTTAAAATACAGGATCGATTTCGAATCCAAGAGGATCCATCATCACGCTGGGAATATAAAATTCAAAAAGAGAGGTTTTAAACAATACAGCAAAAGTCTTAGTAAAATTATCCAATGTGAGGTTAGATCCGCTTCAACTTCATGACGTCATCACTACTGCGGGACAGTCTCTGTGTGCGACATCTGGCGTTGTAGACAGGAATCAACGAACGCCTTATGCGCCATGTGTTGTTCAGGTAGAAATAAAATGCGACTCAAAGATGAACCTCTTCGTTGATATCATGTATCCTTGTTCTGTAAATATAAAAACTGAACAAACAAAAATCAGAATAAATGAAAAATGAAAAGTAGAGGCAATCAGTTGCAGCGTATGAAATAAAAACTG
>JAFIDM010049880.1:2394-21802 GCA_023159025.1 Thereuonema tuberculata
TATTTCGGTTGATCTGGGATAAGTCGGTGTTATTTTGGTTGATCTGGGATAAGTCGGTGTTATTACGGTTGATCTGTGATAAGTCAATGAAATTTCGGTTGATTTGGAATAAGTCGGTGTTGTTTCGGTTGATCTGGAATAAGTCGGTGATATTTCGGTTGATCTGGCATAAGTAGGTGATATTTCGGTTGATCGGGGATAAGTTGGTGTTATTTCGGTTGATCGGGGATAAGTGGGTGATATTTCGGTTGATCTGGAATAAGATGGTGTTATTTCGGCTGATATGGGTTAAATAGGTGATATTTCGGTTGATCTGGGATAACTCGGTGATATTTCGGTTGATCTGGGATAAGCCGGTGATATTTCGGTTGATGTGGGATAAGTCGGTGATATTTCGGTTGATGTGGGATAAGTCGGTGATATTTCGGTTGATCTGGGATAAGTCGGTGATATTTCGGTTGATCTGGGATAAGTCTGTGTTATTTCGGTTGATCTGGGATAAGTCGGTGTTATTTTGGTTGATCTGGAATAAGTCGGTGTTATTACGGTTGATCTGTGATAAGTCAATGAAATTTCGGTTGATTTGGAATAAGTCGGTGTTGTTTCGGTTGATCTGGGATAAGTCGGTGATATTTTGGTTGATCTGGGATAAGTCGGTGTTATTTTGGTTGATCTGGGATAAGTCTGTGTTATTTCGGTTGATCTAGGATAATTCAGTGTTATTTCGGCTGATCTTGGATAAGTCGGTGATATTTCGGTTAATACACAGAAAGTTCTAGAAAGTATGAATGGAGAAGGATTCCAAAGCACGGAAAGTTCTAGAAAGCATGAATAGAGAACCATACCAAAGCACAGAAATTTCTAGAAAGCATGAATAGAGAAGGATATAAAAGCACGGAAAGTTGTAAAAAGTATGAATATAAAAGAGCAAAAACGAAGGCACAATGCAAATAACAAGAGAGGAAAGCATTCGCACCCTGAGTCTGTCACTGGAAAGAGAGTGGGACGGGCCGTTGCGTTGTTTTTAGGACTCATCAGCAAGCCAAACTTCCTTGGTGACAGACTCAGAAGGTGCGTGGGTGCTGTAATCCCAGTTCTCGCTCCCAAGTATGGAACATCCCCCCTTAGAAATCCTAACAATTAAAAAGTATCAATAAATGATACATTTATTCCTTTGTCTTCACATGAATAGGCACGAGAGGAATTAAATAAAGGCATTTAAAATAGGAATATGCCGTAAATTCATTAAAGAAAAAGAGATTTGACGTGCCTGATGATTCAATGAAAAGGTTAAAAACGAGGGCACAACACAAATAACAAGAGAGGAAAGAATTCGCACCCTGAGTCTGTCACTGGGAAGAGACAGGGCCGGGCCGTTTCGTCCTTTTTAGGACTCATCAGCCAGCCAAAACTTTCTCAGTGACAGACTCAGAAGGTACGTCGGTGCCGAAATCCCAGTTCTCCCGAGTAAGGGACCTCCCCCCTTAGGAATCCTAGCAATTAAAAAGTATCAATCCTCTCGTGCCTAGCCATGTGCAGGCCAATGAATAAATGTATCATTTATTGATACTTTTTCATTGTTAGGATTTTGAAGAGGGGAGGTCCCATACTCGGGAGCGAGCACTGGGATTACGGCACCCATGCACCTTCTGAGTCTGTCACCGACGATGTTTGGCTGGCTGTTCAGTCCTAAAAAGGACGAAACGGCCCGTCTCAGTCTCTTCCCGGTGACAGACTCAGGATGTGAATCCTTTCCTCTCTTCTTATTTGCGTTGTGCCTTCGTTTTTGCTCTTTTCATTGAATCATCAGGCACGTAAAATCTCTTTTACTTTAATGAATTTACGGCATATTCCTATTTTAAATGCCTTTATTAAGTTCCTCTTGTGTCTAGCCATGTGCAGGCCAAGGAATAAATGTATCATTTATTGATACTTTTTAATTGTTAGGATTCCTAAGGGGGGAGGTCCCATACTCAGAAGCGAGAACTGAGATTACGGCACCTAGGCACCTTCTGAGTCTGTCACCATGGAAGTTTGGCTTGCTGATGAGTCCTAAAAAGGACGAAACGGCCCGTTCAGTCTCTTTCCGGTGACAGACTCAGGGTGGGTATCCTTTCCTCTCTTGTTATTTGCGTTGTGTCTTCGTTTTAGCCCTTTTCATTGAATCATCAGATACTTAAAATCTCTGTTTCTATAATGAATTTATAGGAAGTTTGGCTTGCAGATGAGTCTTAAAATCGAGGAAACGGCCCGTCCCAGTCTCTTCCCGATGACAAACTCGGGGTGCGAATCCTTTCCTCTCCTGTTATTTGCGTTGTGCCTTCGAAGACACAATGCAAATGACAAGAGAGAAAGGGATTCTCATCCTGAGTCATTCATCAATTGGACCTTGTAAACCTCTTGTAATTAAAGGGTTCTTTTATTTTCTTCTCTACACTGCAGATGATTTACTATCTTCTAAGGACACTGCCTGCTCTTTTCTTGATTTTTGTCCTTTCTTATTTCGACAGTTTGTTTTCATTTTTTTATTTCTGTTTCATCTAATTTTTACTTTTTTTGGCGCAGCTTATTCAAAAATGCTTTTGCGACATTAAAATATTCTAACCAACAAACGACACTGATAAAAATACGATAGGCTTAGAAACAACATCAGGAGATATCATCGAGTCTACCCCAACATGCAACAGCATCATTTATTTACCACTAGATAACAAAATGTAACCACACTCATGACTATTATATTTGTAGCAAATTTTGTGGAACATATCACTAAACCAAAACATATCAGCAGTGGCTACAAGACTTGGTCTACAACTTTACTAGTGAAAAATTCCAATCGAAAGAAATAGATTGTTGACATATAATTAAACAAACACACTGTTAAAACAATGATGAAATTGAAAGAAAGAAAATTCATTGTTATTTAATCAAAAAGTACATTGTTAAAAAACTATAAAATGATTAGGAATGCAGTCTTATATAAAATGATTAGAAATGCAGTCTAAATTTTATTTATATTGCTGGTGAGTCTGAGGTGTGGGTTCCGGCGATTGGATGGGAGGTGAGGGTTTCGGCGATTGTTATAGGAATGGGTGCGGCGGGTTCTGGCTACGGCTGGATTGGTGAAAAAGATGTCTCAAAATAATGTACTAACATATTTGACGAGAAAACCATGACGACTTAGAGAAGAAAACGTGTAATTGCTGACCCATGTATGCCAATGTTCAAAATTGATGACCGTCATTTTCAATACATCACTGATAACACAAAGTCCGGTGCAATGGTCCGGTGCACTGGTGACGGGTGCATCCACAATTTCTCGAACCATTTTCGAAAACCGTTTTTGAACTACCGGGGCATTGTCCAATAACATCTTAGGCTAAGTTCCTATCTTCAAGCTAAGTTGATAAGTCCTGTGATGTTAATTACATCTGCAAATACAAAAAAGGCAGCATGTTAGCAACAATCAAGTTTTAGTACATTTTTTGAGACATCTTTTAGATTGCATAAAATTGGGTATACAAAGACAGCTGCCTGATAAACCTTGATGATGGTTTGAATTGCTATTCCTGGCGCTTGGGCCTCTGGTAGGTAAATTTTTGGTTTAGGCCAATGCACGGAAAGTTCTAGAAAGTATGAATTGAGAAGGATATCAAAACACAGAGTTCTAGAAAATATGAATAGAGAAGGATACAAAACAAAGAAAGATCTAGAAAGCATAAATAGAGAAGCTTTTCCAAAGCACGGAAATTTCTAGGAAGTATGAATAGAGAAGGATACCAAAACATGGAAATTTCTAGAAAGTATAAATAGAGAAGGATCCCAAAGCACGGAAAGTTCTAGAAATTATGAAAAGAGAAGGATAACAAAACACAGAAAATTCGAGAAAGTATGCATAGAGAAAGATACACAAGCATGGAAAGTTCAAGAAAGAAAGAATAGAGAAGGATACCAAAGCACGAAAAGTTCTAGCAAGCATGAATAGAGAATCATTTCCAAAGCACAGAAAGTTCTAGAAAGTATGAATAGAGAAGAATACCAAAACACAGAAAGTTCTATAAAGTATGAATAGAGAAGGATACCAAACCACAGAAAGATCTAGAAAGTATGAATACAGTAGGTTACGAAAGCACGGAAAGTTCTAGAAAGTATGAATAGAGAAGAATACCAAAACACAGAAAGTTCTAGAAAGCATGAATAGAGAAGAATACCAAAACACAGAAAGTTCTAGAAAGTATGAATAGAGAAGGATACCAAACCACAGAAAGATCTAGAAAGTATGAATACAGTAGGTTACGAAAGCACGGAAAGTTCTAGAAAGCATGAATAGAGAAGGATACCAACACGGAAAGTTCTAGAAAGTATAAATAGAGAACAATACCAAATAAAGGAAAGTTTTAGAAAGTATGAATAGAGAACACGGAAAGTTCTATAAAGTATAAATAGAGAACAATGCCAAATAAAGGAAAGTTTTAGAAAGTATGAATAGAGAAGGATACCAAAGCAAGGAAGGTTCTATAAAGTATGAATAGAGAAGAATGCCAAAGCACGGAAAGTTCTAGAAAGTATGAATAGAGAATGATACCAAAAGACAGAAAGTTTTTGAAGGAATGAATAGAGAAGGATACCAAAGCACGGAAAGTTCTAGAAAGCATGATTAGAGAAGCATACCAAGCACATAAGGTTAGAAAGTATGAATAGAGAAGGATATACCAAAACACGGAAAGTTCTAGAAAGTATGAATAGAGAATGATACCAAAACATAGAAAGTTCTAGAAAGTATGGATACAGAAGGATACCAAAATACAGAAAAATCTATAAAGTATGAATAGTGAAGGATACTCAACCCTGGAAAGTTCTAGAAAGTATGCATAGGAAAGGATACCAAAGCACGGAAAAACAAGATACTTTTTAGAACTTTCCGTGCTTTGGCATTCTTCTCTATGCTTACTTTCTAGAATTTTCTGTTTTTTGTTATCCTTCTCTTTTCATAATTTTTAGAACTTTCCATGGTTTGGGATCCTTCTCTATTCATAGTTTCTAGAACTTTCCGTGCTTGGGTATCCTTCTCTATTCTTACATTTCTAGAAATTTCCGTGCTTTGGTATCCTTCTGTATTCATACTTTCTAAAACTTTCCGTGCTTTGGTATGCTTCTCTATTCATAGTTTCTAGAACTTTCCTTGCTTGGGTATCCTTCTCTATTCTTACATTTCTAGAAATTTCCGTGCTTTGGTATCCTTCTCTATTCATACTTTCTAGATCTTTCTGTGTTTTGGTATCCTTCTCTATTCATACTTTCTAGAACTCTGTGTTTTGATATCCTTCTCAATTCATACTTTCTAGAACTTTCCGTTCATTGGCCTAAACCGAAAATTTACCTACCAGAGGCCCAAGCGCCAGGAATAGCAATTCAAACCATCATCTAGGTGTATCAGGCAGCTGTCTTTGTATACTTTTTTACTTTCTAGAAATTTCTGTGTTTTTTTATCGCTCTCTATTCATACTGTCTTGAACTTTCCGTGCTTTGGTACTCTTCTCTATTCATACTTTCTAGGTCAAGGTCCTGATGATTTCCCACAGTGAGTTGTCCGTCATTGTGAGGTCAGCCCTTCGTCCTGGCCATTTCAATGGAACTGGCGATGCTAGAGTACTGCGACCAATCTAGCGTCCTGGAAAATGTTCATGAAGAAAGCCGCGACAGTAAGAACTAAATGAGGATGTGCCCCATCCTGATGTAGACCATATGTGTTCCATGATACCTGTGTCTTGAATCTGTGGGATTCACCATGTTTGTAAGATGTGTAAATATATTTTGCACTTAACATGACAATAAAAAAATTTGGTCCAAATACCTGTGTCTTGAATCTGTGGGATTAACCATGTTTGTAAGATGTGTAAATATGTTTTGCACTTAACGTGACAATAAAAAAATTTGGTCCAAATAAATGATGTGATGTCATCACAGCCCATATCATTATATGAGGTGGATTCCTCCCCAACTCCATTGTGTAATGATGGTTCTCTTTCGCCCAGAATTTAACATTTCGGTTGCATGGACTGCTATAAATCGCAAATTCATCTCAAAATAGCACCTTTTCACAGGACATTGCATTAGGGAACTGTGCTAATTAAGCATGGCATGCTGTTAACAGGCTGATTCCAGTCTCCATCTGATAACTCGTTGACGAACTTCAGGCAGAACAGTCTGACTTCAGGCAATGCAGTCTGTGATCCTGCATTGTTGTCCTCGGTCCAAGTTTAGTAGCACGTTTACGTGTCGATTTCACAGGAGATTGTTGAATTGAAGCAGTGACTGCGGCACATGTTTCTAATCGTGTCTTCTTTCTTCCACTCCGCGGCCTATCTTTAACACTGCTTAAAGCAAAAGCATGTTTCTCTCAATGTTGCTTTTCGAGACAAGGCCTTATTAAATCTTTCCTGGAATGCTCCCATTATTTGTCTCATTGTCTGTCATGTGTGATGTCGTTCTTGCACCCACGCACTTACCACTAACTGCTCAATAGTGTAACTATTACCACTTACGTCTGCCATGGCTGAACACTGCAATACTCATACCCTTCATTGAACACAATAATAACATCTGAATTCCAACACGAACATCTGTAGTCTAGTGCCACCTGCATTCCAGTGTTAACAAAGGAAATAATCAAAATGCTGCATTTCTTTCTTGAATAATAAACTAGTAGTTTTGTTTTTATTTATTTAAGGGGGGCATAGTACCTTTTTGGCAAAATTACATATTATGTTTCTTAGAGACGTAAAGAACATTTTTTAAACTTAAAAAGTAAGAGAAAAAATATTTTAGTTCCTTTTTTTAAGTTTTAACCATTTTTTAAAATTCTATTAATTTTCATTAATTTTTTTTTGATGTAATCATTGTTTTATGCCTATAAGGGGGTGGTATCCATTTTAGTAAGTATTACTTTGAACTTCTTTCAAAAAATTATTTCTGAGATAACGTAGAAAAATAGCATAAAAATTCAAAAATTGAAGTTTAGGGACATATGCGTCTTTTTTTCCAAATATCTTTATTATGAACTCTGACGTACATTTAAATTATGAAAAATTGTGAAAATGGAAGATGTTTAATTCAGCAATAACGATAAGTTTATTATAAATAATATAGAGAAGATTGAAGAAGAATGAAATTAATAATGAGTTTGATCTAAAAACGCTATAAAACAAAGACAGAATTTCCGCAGTCAAAAGAGAAATAAGAAATCGGATTGTAGAATCTACGAAAATTTAAAAAAAGAAAAAGAAAAAAATATAGAATAAGCATAATAACATTTATTTTATCATTTAAGTATTTGTATGTTTGTTCATTTGCTCGTTTGCTATTTGACTCAAATAGCCATCTTAAAACAATATTGACGCAATGTCGGCGGACCTGGCAGAGACCTCCAAGTGAGACCCCCGATTGCCAGCGTCGAAGGCCGTCCCGGATTGGCCAATTATGCCGCGCTTATGCCTCTCTCCCCTTCCTGGCGGACTGCACAGGAAGCTCTGAGAGCGACCTGAGCTGAGAATCCGATATTGTATATTATTATCCTGGATTTCAGAATCCGCTAACCTATATAATCTTGTATATAAACTGTAATTAATTGTAAATAAAAGTGTGTGTAATTATGCTGAACCTTTGACTCTGTCTCTCTCATTTTGACCACACATCACTTTTGCCTAAGACCCGACGAACCACGGAACCATGCCGATAACAAAGACCCTCACCACCCATCAGAAGACCACATCCAAGCCGTTGCCCGAACTCCGGTTCCAAGACCTTCACCTGCTCTTAGATACAGGGAACCCACCCCATTCTCCGGTACATCAACGGACTCCCTTGCCTGGCTACGAGACTTCGATAGAGTAGCAAGGTTCAACGGATGGACGGACGATAACAAGTTAGCCTACCTGCCTTTCGCCCTTACAGACACCGCCCGCCGTTGGTTTGACAACGAAGAAAACAACATCCCTACCTGGGCTTCCTTCGTGACCAAATTCACGGACACGTTCGCGGCAACACACCACATCGCCACAGAAGCTGAGAGGCTCCTCGCCATACGGACTCAACTACCCCAGAAGTCCTGTGAATCGTATATACAAGATGTCATTCACCTATGCGGCAAGGTGGACCCTCACATGGCCGACGCACAGCGACTCCATCACCTCCTCAAGGGCATAGCCGCAGATATACACACGGTATTGTTGGCAATCCGCGTGTCCTCCGTTGACGAGATGGTTATGGAGTGCCGGTGACTACAGCATCAAAGAGCACGCCGCATCACATCAGACACCGTCTCGGATCACCGGCCCACCATCGCAGCCATTGACCCACAGCAACCCCTAGCTGCAGACCCCACCGACCAACTTCAAAGCCAGATCGCCGCCCTAACCGCCGCCGTTCAGAGCCTTGCAACTCTCGTCGCCGCCGAACGGACAGAGCAACGCCCAGGGAACAACCAACGGGACCATCGGACAACGCCCACCCCACGCCGACGAGCTGACGAATGGCGCACCCTCGATGACAAACCTATCTGCTTCCGGACCGGTCATGTTCAAAGATACTGTCAAGAACCGTCTGCACAACCGAGAGCATCATGGACAACCAGTCCAAGGCGATTCAGTAACTCCCCATCGTGCGGATGGCAACGCCACACCACCTCCCGTTACTCCCCCGACCGACGCCGAGAACACACAGCACGCAGTCCCCGCCCATCCAGCCCATTCTATCACAACCAGGGAAACTAAGAGCAGCAGCGTCCACACAGGCCAACAGAACTGCCGCTAAACCACATCAGCCCAAACTGACCAACAACAGGATGCGGATCATCTTCGACAATAGGCCAACTATAGCTCTTATGGACACGGGAGCATAGGTGAGCATCGTCACGGAAGCTTTCTGCCGAGCAATGCACAAGACCATGACCCCACACACGACCCCACACCTCACCACAGCCAACGGGCAGCCCTTGCGCGCCATAGGCATGACAACCTGCCGCATAGGAGTAGGGAAGACGGCGCTGCCCTTCAACTTCCTAGTCGTCGAGAAGTGCACCCACGACGTCATCCTCAGATGGGACTTTCTGCGCTGCTACGGGGCCCGCATTGACTGCGCGGCCACCACAGTTACCCTGACGAATGACGACGAACCAGACAACGCTGCCCTAGACGATAACAAAAACACGGTCACAGCCCAGTTGACGTGTGCCGCTGCCGAGACAACCATTGTCCCACCGGGATCAACCGCAGCCATCGAAATTGTCCCACCCCCGAACATTACAGGTCCGTCCCTCATCCTGCCCACACCTGACCTACCCGCCCGTACCTCCCTTACCTTTCCCACTGCAGTTGTAACTCTCCCAGCGACCAACCTCCTTCTCTGGGTGACAAACACCTCCAGAGCCCCAGCTGTCATACCGGCAAACAGCACAGTCGCCACGATCGAGCAAATACAGCCGAACTCGATCATGGCCCTCGACGAAAAACAGACGCAAGCTCCTAAGACGCACAACGCTGGCTTAAAAGACGACCAGCTCGGATGCATGATTGACCCCAACCTGCCGCCAAGGGAAGCCCGTGAGGTACTCAAGCTGTTACGACGATACCGCCGCCTGTTCGACGAACCGACGCACCACGATAATCCCAAACACCCAGCCGCCCATCACATTGACACAGGCGACAGCCAGCCCTTACGTCAGAAGCCGTATAGAGTCTCGCCGACGGAGCGAGCGGCTATCGAACAGGAAACAAGCGCTATGCTCCGAAAAAATGTCATTCGCCCCTCCCAAAGCCCATGGAGCTCGCCGGTCGTGCTAGTCCGAAAGAAAGACAAATCATGGCGCTTCTGCATTGATTACCGAAGACTCAACGCCATCACAAAAAAAGACAGTTATCCATTGCCGCGAATTGACAACGCCCTGGACACACTACGGGGATCAATCTTCTTCTCCGCCCTTGACCTCAAAATCGGTACCCATCGCACCGGAGGGCCGCGAGAAAACGGCCTTCTCCACGCCCGACGGCCTATATGAATTCAATGTTATGCCGTTCGGACTCTGCAATGCGCCGGCAACGTTCGAGCGCCTGATGGACAACATCCTACGCAGCCTAAGATGGTCGATCTGTTTATGTTACCTGGACGATGTCGTCATCTTTGGCCGCACGTTTGACGAACATCAGGAACGTCTCAACGCAGTCCTCCAATGCCTCGCCGCCGCTGAGCTTCGACTGAACCCCGGCAAATGCTCCTTCGCCGCGCAGAGAATCAGGATCCTGGGGCACATCGTGATACCCGCAGGTACCCTGCCAGACCCCGAGAAGACGAGAGCCGTGCGAGAATTCCCCACCCCCAAGACGGCCAAACACGTATGTGCTTTCCACGGCCTCTGTTCTTACTACCGCTGCTTCATTCCCAATTTCGCAAGAATCGCCCGACCGCTCACCTCCATCATGAACAATGCCGCTCACTTCCGATGGACAGATGATCAGCAGATGGCATTCGATACACTGAAGATGTGTCTCACGAAGGCGCCGGTGCTCGGCCATTTCCAAGACGGGGCACAAACGGAAATTCATACGGACGCAAGCGCCCACGCCATAGGGGCGGTACATATACAAAACCAGGGGAGCCAGCAGAAAGTAATAAGATACACCAGCCGTTCGTTGTCTAAGGCAGAAACCAACTATGCAACGACACATCGGGAATGTCTAGCTGTTGTTTGGGCGACAAACAAGTTCAGACCATACTTGTATGGCCGCCCATTCACAGTGGTATCCGACCACCACGCACTCTGCTGGCTGACGAACCTGAAAGACCCTAGCGGACGACTCGCCAGATGGGCACTGCGACTCCAGGAGCACGACATCACCATTGTTTACAAGACAGGCCGCAAACACCTCGACGCGGACTGTCTGTCGCGCCTCCTGCCGGACGAGACGGCCAAAAACACCACTGCAGTGAACGTCATCACGGAGCAAATGGACATGGCGACCGAGCAGAATAACGACCCTACCCTACAGCGAATCATCGAGGAGATCCAAGCTTCCCCACAACCACATAGGAAGGGCTACGCACTAAGAGACGGCGTACTCTTCAAGGAGAGCTTCGACCCGGCCTGCCGTAGATGGCTGCTAGTTATCCCGCAGCATCTGCGCCGCCACATTGCCGAATCCTGCCACGAGGATCTCACCAGCGGCCATATATCATATATGGCATATATATATATATATATATATATGGCGCCCCTGCCATGTTAGTTTCCACCGCCCTTCTCAATGAGCCAGTCCGGGCCTGGGGTCAATGATTAAAAACAATGATGAAAAATATGATGGTGAAATTTGGGCATTACCACTGCACCGATTTTAATGAAATTTGGCCCTTAATTTAATACCTCTTATCTTCAGTGGAAATGGCAGTCAGGTGGATGTGAACTTTAAAAATGTTTTTTACATTTGAATAGAATTTATTGCACAGTCCCTGTTTTTGCCCCAAAGTACAAAATTGTGTGAACTCATAACTTACCACAACACCACAGCTATGGGTGTCCATATTAAAAAGAAAAGAAAAGAATGATTTCTAGATCATTATTCATGCTATCATTGTATATGAAACATCCATTTGACGACTCTTACGACATGGAACCTTCAAAGTGATCTATCTATCTGTAGGTTTCACTGTAACTTATTTTTACTAATCATTTGTTCAACTATATTCATATTTCCTACAAAGTAGAATCTTACATCACTTCAAAGATATTTCCTTCTCACCCTCAACCCATCTTTTAGCAAACCAACCATTTCATGTGAAGAATATCCAAGATACCAGTTTGACTTTTCATTTAATAAACCGGACCTTATAAAAAATACTTATTTTACGGTTTTAGTTGCCATGAAAGGATGACCTATCACAGGCACGTAGCCGGAGGTCTTCAGGGAAGAAAAAAAGAAAAGAAAGTGTATATGTGAAAATGATGAAGTTCAAAGTGATCTCAACTCTCGCAATAAAACTTAGTATTACGATCATTTCACTTTTAAAGTTTCATTTAAAGAAAGCAAAGTCATTTTAAAAATTTAATTATGTAATTGACCCCCCCCCCCCCCTGCAACAAAATCCTGGCTACGTGCCTGCCTGTCACATCATTTCCCTACATAACTGCTTTTCAATTAGACTAATATGTAATTTCATAGATATTTTAAAGTTAATATAACCACTTTTTCCAAACTAAAGGTTTCATAATTTCTTTTTAGATTTTTTGACAGTCCATTAAATGCTAAGATGTTAAATGTTATTTTTAAAATGTATTTATCAGGAAATACAGCTATTTATCAGGAAAAGTAGCTCAATTAGAGACTTCAAAAGTAACCGAACAGATACTTTTCTTTTAACCCAAACCAACCCCCCCCCCCCCCCCAAAATGATCAATATAGTGTTGATTAAAAATGAACTCAATTTCTTTAGATCCAAGTGATTGGAGTGCATCTCTCTTCTCATCCCATCCCAAATGCAATACAAGGCATTTTAGACAGCCATTGCAAACTGTCAGAGATATCAGCCTGTTGTGAGATGTTAATAAAAAAAGTAATCCACACAAAAGTAACTCTTTTTGTTAGTCATTTATTGATGTAAAGTAACTCAGGTAGAGTTACTGTATTAAAAAAGTTACCAAAATTACTTTACTCTTAATTTATATTGTGATGTCTTTTTAACTGAAGGGCCATTGTTTTGTTTATTTGTTATTAATTAACTTGTTTTGTTTATTTGTTTCTTCTGTTTCCATTGAGCTATGAATACTGGGTGACTACAACTGACAAAATTTAGGCAACTAGAAACAGCCTGTCTTGGATTCCCAGTGCAAAAATTCCAAAAAATAGTTCAGCGAATCTGTAATTGTGTGAATTTTTATGTTTATTTTTGCTTGTAATAAATACTGAGTCTTTACTTTGTGAGTGAAGATTTGCTTCAATCCTTATAGCTAGCTGTAAATTATTGTTATCAGGCAAATACTTTATGAAACTAATGAAAAAGTTTTGCATGCAGTCTGCTTTGGGACCAAGACAATTTCATTGATTTTTATTTTTTCTTTGTTATCTTTATTTCATCAATATACATTAAGTCTTCTCAGCCATTAATTTAAATCTCAGTACTTTTCATTTATTATGTTTGTTTTTAGTTTAATTTTACCATTTCCATATACTATTTAATTGACGTTTTGACTATAAGAATAATAACTGAATAAAGGAAAAGATGACCAGATGATTCAATCCATACATGATACTTAACAGTACACTGGATTATACCAATACAAATTCTCTGCATTACATCCTTCAGTATCATTTTACAAAAGATAAATTTGAATTTGAAAAGAGGGTTATGTATGTGTTAACTGATGTGAATTAAATTTCATTTATTGATTATACTTATAGAATTATGGATGCAAGGCTTAAATTTGGAATCGGATGAAATAGTAATAAATGTAGTAGAAGATGTAGAGGAAACAAATGAAATGTTCTCGGAGAGTCTCCTTAATTTACCACAGGAAATTGTGTATACCAGAGAGGAAATCAATGAAATGTATCAGGTACATTTTCTTTCAAAACATTACTTCAACGAAACACACTTAAAAACTTTAAAAAACAAAGAATTAAAAGAGGTAAACCAGTTTTCGGCACGTCCTTTCAGCAACCTTCCTCAGACTGTAGAACCAAGTCTTTAACCCCCATTTTATAGGTTGAAAGAAAAGAAAACCGCCAATCACAAAAGGAGGAGTTCACTTTTTAATTAGAGAGGATTGAAAGCTTCGTTTACAGTGAAGACAAGAGGTGGTTGTCATACGGGAATTGCTGCATGGTTTGCTTTTCTTTCAACCTATAAAATCAGAGGGTAATGACTTGGTTCTTCAGTCCTCGGAGGAAGGCCAAGAAAAGGCTGTGCCGAAAACCTGTTAACTTTTTTAATTCTTTGTTTTTGAAAGTTTTTAAGTGTGTTTCATTGAAGTAATGTTTTTAATGTTCATATTTTGACACAGTTTAAATTTGTGTTTTTAATTTTTAAGGTAAATTTTCTTTTATGATCTAAGAATTTTTATAGAAAAACTGTAGGTTTTAAAAGCAGTGCCATTCTCCACAAGATGGTAAATTAAGAATTTTAATCTGTGATTATAAACAAATAACTTCTACTAATAACTTTTTAAATGTTATACAAACAAACCATACTTCTTCCTTAGATCTTCTCTTTTATAATAAATATTATTAAACATCATAACACCAGAAAATAAATGTCAAACTACATTTATTAACTGAAAAACGAATTTTCAAGGAGATAAAAAATTAACCGTCTCCTCTTTTTCAAGCCTTTTTTACAATAATAATAAAGCTTTTATTGACGAGATTCTATTACAACAATGACCTTAAAATATTGACATTAACAGTTAAAAAACGTCAATACAATAATAATAAAAGATCATAATCTACAATATAACAATCACACATTATTAATAATCACAAAATCTTATCAAACGAATACAAAAATTAGATGGATAATAGAAAGCCTATTAACACTTTAATTTTTCGATTATTACCTTTTTGTTAGAGGTTATGAATTTTTTGTTAATCATTTCTCTAGCCAATTTTACTAAATTTTCACTAACTTTAACTCCATCACATCTATTGAGATTTTTTTCTTTCGAATTTCGAATACATAGGCTTTCTATTGTCTTTCTAATTTTTGTATTTGTTTCATTATATAAAATGTTTACTTCACAATTGATACAATGTTGCTTGTCTTTACAGTGTTCAGCAATTTCAGATTCCTTTACTAATTTTTGTCTAATATAATATTCGTGTTCCCCCATGCGTTCTTGAACTGTTCTTTTCGTCTCCCCAAGATAGAACAAATCGCAATTCAGGCAATCTAATTTATAAACAACACCCATTTCAAACTTCTTGTCATTGCTATTTATCTTTTTACACAAAATATTTTTTAACTTATTTCTATATTCAAAATTTAAGTTTACTCCATATCTTTTACCAATTTCTTTTAATTTCCAGCTGTTCTTATTCAGATACGGAATGAAAAATCTATTTTCATTATGTTTATCCAATTCTTTTATCTTAAATTTATTATAATTTCTTATTGAGCTATCTATGAATCTGTCAGTATAACCATTCTTTTTTAATTTTGATTTCATATCACTTACTCCTATATTAAAATCTTCTTCATTACTGGTATTATTATCAATTCTAATTAAATAATTCTCAATTATATTCAAACAATGTGGAAATTGTTTTGGGGGAGTTAAAATTTCCATACAGATCAATTAAATATAAATTATTATTTTTAAGTTACAAAAAAAATAAACAAACAATGCAGCTTCATAAAATTGTAAATATTAAAAGAAAATAAATAAAATAAAATTTTAGAATATATAAAAAGAGAATTATAAAAATCGTAGTATTTCCAAATGAAATATCAGTGAAGTGACAATTTTTATGAAATAGACTTATTAATCACTGAACTTCAGTGATATTATTTGCCAATACAAATTCATTTCCAGCCTCATCTTGTGGAAATCTCATGAATAGGACTGGGTGTTTGCAGTTTCTTTGTGCAATCAACATTACCACATAGAGGCTTAATTGTGTAAGAGGGACTTGATATGTAAAGGTCATTCAAACTTATATATGAAGATTTTCTGAATAAATCTTTTTTTTATTTTTTTCTTTGAGAAAAATCTATTTCATCCTCAATTTCTAACTCACTCTCATCATTTCAAAATGCCACAAAATAATGATGTTTCTACAAGACACCCTATAAACTGAGATTTCCTGAAAAATGTTTTCAGACAATTTGAGACAGATCAACCACTGAAATAGAAAATTGTTTTTTTTTCTTTTCTTTTAAGTTATATCGGAAATCACATTTCTTTGTGAAGAGAAATCATCAAAAATAATTTCTTTTTTTCTGTCACTTATTCATTTTAGCTAAATAGTCCACAATAATTGCTTGTTATTCAGCTTCAAATGCCTTGGCATTGAAGCGGGAAAAAAAATGTTCAGGCATTTTTATTTCCCTATTATTATTATGCTATCCATATTATTATTACGCTATCCATTCCTTACAGCTCAATAGCCAAATTCGTTAAGCAAAAAGTAGAAGTGACATTATATATTTTTGTCACAGTGTAATTTATGTCAATAAATTGTCACACAAAATCCATTGATAAATAAAAAGTAAAGATGCCTCATGACAATTTATATAGCTATTTTTTTTCTATTTTGATTTTATTTTTGTCAAGGCTTGTTGCTTGAGAAACTCATTTTCCATCAGTAAAGTGAAACTTCAATAACAGTCTATTGTAACTAGCAATGTATGTTTACTACACTATTAACATAGAAATTGCAACTACATTGTATTTGATTGATTGCCAACACCTACCATCACGATTGGTTGCCCACACTATCAATATATATCAAACTGGGTTTGTCTGAAAATGTATATCTTGATCTTCTGAGGTATTGTTGAAAATGTCGTATAATAATATAGTACTTCATGTGTCTCGCAAAAAATTGAACATGTCTCTACTATGACTTGATAGCACACTTAGCCATGAGTGAAGGATCAATGAGGTCCTTCGGCCATTTTGTTTCCTTTTCTTCAGATTGTTAAATAGCTCTGCTTTATGAAGACAGGTCCATCACTTGGTGTAGTGAGTGTAATGAATTGTCCTTAACAACACAATGTTTCATTACATTCTCCTAATATGCATATCCTCTGAATTTGTTCTCCACTTAAACTGTTTAGGATGTAGTCAATGAAAAGATTAATTTCAGTGCCATTTTCTGAAATGTGATTTGGTCCCTATTTGATTTAATACTGTAATAAGTTCAGAGTTTTTCGCAGACAAAAATGTTTCACAGATTGACTGTTCAGTAGGGTGTATGGTCACCCGAGACTGCTACAACACACTGACAGCAATGAGACGTAGAGAGGAACAAATTTTCCAGCAGCTGCTGTGGGATTCGTGGCCACTTGCGTACCAGCGCAACTTCCAACTGAGGAAGTGTTATGGTGGGTGATTGGTGACTGGCAACACATCTTCTTAGTGCATCCCAAGCGTGTTCGATGGGATTCAGGGGTCTGGAGAACATGAAGGTCACTCCATTGCTTGATTCCAGCCTCTTGCAGCATGTTGTTGATGAGATATGCACAGTGGGAGCATGCATTATCATCCATAAAAAGAAAGTTAGTCCCAACTGCTCCAAAATAGGGTTCCACTATAGGCTGTAGAATTTCATCCCGATATCTTACAGCATTCACCGTTCCATTTCTAACAACATGAAAGTCAGTACGACTACCAATGTTGATGCCTGCCACATCATGATTCAACCTCCACCAAAAGAATGTCTTTCTTGCATGAAACGTGGATTCTCGCATATTCCACGTTCACATCAGATCAGGGAATGATGATTGTCAGGCTGCAGGCTGAATCTTGACTCATCACTGAAGAAAACTGTGGACCACTCTTCACGGGTCCAAGGAAAATGCATTTCAGCCCACCTTCTGTGGGTTCTGCAATGTTCAGCAGTTAACAGAATGCACAGCATTGGTTGCGAGCATACAGTCACCGTGACAGAGTTGATTTCCCACGGTCTGAGTACATACACGTCATCCAGTAGCAGCGAGAAACTATCCCTGCAGCTCATTCGCATTGCTTCGCCTATTTTTTGGGGGACGTCCATTAATTACGTGAGGTGTTTTTTTAAAAATTTGGACCCCCCCTCCCCCTTGGTGAGATTTCAAAAATTTTAACCACCCAAAAAAAAAACAAACTGAAATCTTGGCTATAATATATATTTTCTCTGAATGAAAAAGTTTACGTGAGATTTTCGTTGACTTCCCCCTCCCCCTTGGTGAGATTTTGCCGGACCCCCCCTCCCCCTTTTGACCTCACGTAATTAATGGACGTCCCCTTTGTGCTATTAGTGTCAAGTAGCGATCATCTCTTGCAGTGGTAGCACGTGAGCGGCCCTACTCTGGTCTTCTTCGCACTGTGCCAGTCTCTGAAGCGATTCCAGAGTCTGCTAATCACGCTTTGGGAGGTTCAACTGCTGCTATTACTGTCATCTATGTTTGGTCAGCTTCAAGATGCCCTATGACTTTCCATGCTTCAGATTCGGGTAAATCACGTTGCAGGGGCATTTTCAGGTGAGACTCAACGATTCTGCCACTAGTTGTTGATCCAGGAAAGTGAAGATAACCCAGCAGCGCCAGCATCTTTATACAGGGCTGTGGGCAAACATGCAAATTAACGTTTTGCATCACATTTGCATATTCAGACAGCTTCCATTTTCGTGTCATTTGTTTCTCTGATGATGTGCTTTAATAAATAAACTCAAATGCCTCTGTTTTTTAGGTGTATTATATTCATTTCGCAATATCCTCATAATTTTGTGAACAGTGTATTTTGCAGAAGGTGCTAACTAGCGAAGAAAAATTAATCCTGTTACATTATTTAGATTTCTATTAAATAACTATAATTATTTATTGTAATTATAATTCTTAATTATGATGTACATTTAAAAAAAAAGAATAAATCGCCACCATTAAATGTTGAAAATTAAACAAGAAAGTAAAAGAAACAGTGATTTCTACCAATTATCTCAAAATGCACATCTTCATTAACTGTTTGTGGGCTATGTATGACTTTGCCACCACTTTTCATTGGTCTTACAGATGTGAATCCAAGGCATGTTGTTGACTTAATTCCATTGTACCCGAATGATAATGTGTGTCCTTTTGCCTATGGCATATTAATTTATGTGAAAATACCTGATATATTATAATTAATGTACAAGAAAATTTTAACTCTTTAAAATTTTATTGAATTTACCAAATTTCTTTTTAATGTTACAAATTTAGTATTAAGTGTGATTAAGAGTCAAAGGTTACGTAAGAAGAAGGACCTAAAAAAAATAAAATAGATAAGAGTTCTTTGCCATGACTATACTTCTCTCTAATTACTACATCCATGACATTAAGAATCATTGTGATTTGAAACTAATCATAAACCATTTTTCATGTTTCTGAAGATAGTTGGACTCAATACAAAGCAGCCTTTGCAGAGGAAGAACAAAGACTAAAAAAAGAGATTTTAGAACTCAGAACTTCCTGCAATGAAGCCTTAGCAAAAGCCAGCTTGGAAATGGAGAAATTTTTGGCTGACAAAAAAGAAAAACTGAAAACTGCTGTTCACTCTCAAACAGGAGCTAAATTGTGAAAGCTCAGGAATCGATTCAATTCAAATCCCAGAAAGAATTCAATTACAAAGTGCTTTATATTTGTTTTATCGTAATTCAAAACATGAGCAAAGATAAACTGTAAATTTGAT
>JAFIDM010049881.1:0-21800 GCA_023159025.1 Thereuonema tuberculata
CCAAGTCATCTCCACACGCAACTACAAGAAACACATTCTACACGATGGAAACACACATGACGACAAATGCAGGAAATGCCACACTACGCATGAGACGATCGACCACATAATATCAGGCTGTCCCCTTCTCTCTGAAACAGACTGCCTCCATCGACGGTGTGTTTTGAAATTAATGGACACAACCACACATCCCTAATCATTCTCGCACACGTTTTTACACTTGGCAGTATGTGCTTTGGTCCTTGACCCGCCATATTGTTTTTGCTGGGGAAACCCAAGGTTTGAAACATACAAACATAATAATAATAATTTATATCGCTATATAAATAGTTTAAAGCATCTGCGACCATTGTATGATAGTATCTTATCGGTTTTGGTTTTGGTTTGTTTTTTTTTTTTTTCAGCAGGCTACTCTCTTGGAGGGATCAATGGGGAGGGTGGAGCCCGAGCTGTACCCGGCTCCATGGATAGGGCCTTTGGCGGTCCATGGAGCTGTTCGGGGTGGGCTCCTGCCGACCAGATCACACCCATTCTTGGGGGTTGCCTGAATTGTTACAGAGGAATTTTTTTTTTCTATTTGTTTAGTACTTTAACTAAAGAAAAGTACTTGAATATGAGGTTTTTTTTTATGGTTTCTTGTAATTTGATTGGTAATTTTTTTTATCCCGCCCTTTTTAATATATGTATGTCGTTTGTCAATGTTTTTCTTTCTGTCCGTTGTGTATGCTGGGGACCCGAAATCTGCTCTGTAGGTAGTGGTCACCATTTGTCTTATATGTTTTAGGCTATAGTATCTTATCGTCGTACAATGGATTGAAATATCAAAATATTTAAGCAACAAACCTCGATTTATTCATGCATTCCATATATCTTCCCATTCTTAACTTCATTGGAGTATAATGTTTACTTCCGCTCTTTTATTTCAGGTTCTAGGCTTTAATATGAATTCGATCCGCTGAAAAGATTTTCTCTCTTCCCACAGTCTATACTTGCACAAACCTACTGTATTTAGAAATGTCTCCAATTCTTTGTCACGAAATAAGTAAATTTAAGCTTTTTTATTATTTCTTTTTTGCATGTTTGGACAGTGTTCAAACTACATAAAATATCGCTTGAAGTTGTCTTTACATTTATTTGTTTTAAATGTTGGAAGCAAACAAGATTTATAACTTTCTGACGGGTTATTGTGATCTCAGATACTAGAACAGCGAATACAAATCACCAACTTATAAATTCCAACATTTGGAATCTATCTTGCCCTACTTTTTGAAAATTTTCATTGCCTTATTTCTATTAAATATTTAATGTCATGAAAAAGAAAAGTCATGAAAAAGTTAAAGAGATCGTATGAAAGTAAAAGTAAAGATAGATTTGGAAAAATCCATGTTTCGTAATATTGAAGAGGTTTAAGACAGTTAGCTACATTCATTGATATCAAACACCATTATTTATTTGTGGGTTATTGCATATAAAAATTAGTATACTGACTACAAAAATATAGCCTTCTCTTAAGAAAATTAAGTTACAATGAACCATTCGTTGATTTCTATTTAATTTTTATAAATATTTGAAATTCCACGGGATTTTCTGAAAATTAAATTTTTATGGAATTGTAGATAACACGAAAAGAAAACTTCATAAAAGTTTTTAGTGGCATTAAAATGGTTCTAACTGTCAGGTAAAAAAAAAAATTCTAATTTTTTGATTTGTTCTAATGCATCTAGATTTCGCTAGGGGCGCCCCATTTCCGCTGTTGATCAATTGTATTTAGGGCGACAGACAATCGCATTGGAGTCTGACTTCAGGACCTTTGCACGGTTGTTTCTACCTTGGCTTAATTATCCCCAACCTGTATGCACGGGGAGCATTTATATCTGGGAAGCCTGCAAGCGTCCTGAACAAGTGTCAGGAGCAGGGACAGCTTCCTCTGCACATCCCTCCTTCCCCCCCCCCCCTTCGCCTCAGTCTCCCCCTCACTGAAAAGGAAAGCTCCTCCAGGAGAAGGGGGTTCCCAGTTCCCCATCAATTTCCACGTTAACCACGGATGATCAACTTCGTGACGACTAAGGACTAATGCGTTGACAAAACCCCTGGTGCACGCCGAAGACAGCACCAATATCAACACCCCATTCACGGTGAATACAAGCCGAAACACAAGCGCCGTTCGTTAACCACCGATGAGGCCCCATAAAATAATATGTATCCCACACATGGATTCCAAGACATGACAAGAAGCCACTCGTCGTCCCCTGTGTTTTATGAAGGCTTGTGGGTGACAGGGGTTAACATATAGAACATCTCATAAAAGGAAAAAAAGGTCTATGAATTAAAGGATAAAAATAAAATAACTTTTTTAATTCCTTTCAAATAGGAATTTTGAAGAAAGAAATTGTTTTCGTTTATTTTCTTTAAAAAAATGAAATTAAAAAAATATTAAATTCATTTAATAAATACTTACTTTTTTTTAATTTGAAATAATTTCAATTCTTCTAAAATAAATTTTCAACAGAAGAGAATAAGGAGCACACTTAGACAAGAATAAGAAATACATAAATTAAAAAAATAGACTTTGAGCATATCTGAGTGTACCTATCAAATTAATATTCCAAGTACTGCAAAAATTTGGACTGTTATCAATTCAGAAATAAATCAAAAAAACAAATCAAAAGACAACACACAAATCGATAGATTCATACAAAAGCATGGTATAAAAACAGCAAATGATAAACTAAGTAAAACGTTCAGACTGAAAAATATCAATGAAAATTGTAATTGCGATTTCACGGAGCGCAGAGATAACACAAGCAGTCAACTTCAATCGATGGCATTCTTTCCACCAAATATAAGCGAAGTAATTAGTTTAATTGACATTATGAAAACCAAAAATTCAGTGGGAATTGATAATATTAAGACAAAAGATATAAAGGAACATAAGGAGATTTTTGCAGAATTAATAAGTGAGCTGTTTAAAATCATGTTCAATTCGAGTATTTATCCATCAGCATGGAAAATTGCCAAAATCATTCCCATTTATAAAAAGGGTAAAGCAGATATCGCAGAAAATTATAGACCTATTTCAATTCTATCAAACGTTTCAAAAATAATAGAATCCTATCTATCAAAAACAATTTTTAACTATGTAATAAATTACAACATACTAAAAAAAGAACAATATGCCTATCAAAGAAATTCGAGCACTATCAACCTTCTAAATAACTTTAATGAAACTATAAATCATAATCTGAATAAAAGCCTATATAATTTAGTAATTTTCATTGACTTCAGTAAAGCTTTCGATCGCGTAAATCACAATATCTTAATAAAGAAATTGCATAATTTAGGAATAAGAGGCAAAATCATTAAATTGATAGAAAACTATTTAAAAAACAGAAAATTCAGAATAAAATTAAACACAAAACAAAGTAAGATCTACAACATTAAGTCTGGCATTCCACAAGGTTCCAATATTGGACCTCTTCTATTTATTCTATATTTAAATTCCCTCTTTTCAGAACTACAAACATCAACGGCCTATGCCTATGCAGATGATCTTGAAATACTGAACACACACAAAGATTTATCAACAGCTCAGAATAGACTACAAGAAGACTTTAATAAAATAACGAAATGGTCACATGATAACAAAATGCACATAAACAATGATAAAACAAAACTAATGTTGATTAAAACAAAAAACAAAAGCCTGACGGACCTTCCACAAATTACATCAACACTCTTGTTACAGACAAAACTATCTTTCAATAAACTGCTCTTGCAGTAAACTAGATGTAATAAATGTATATAAATATTTAGGTATTCACATAAACAATAACTTCACATGGACAAATCATTATATACAAATTACAAAAAAACTAAACACTTTTACTTACATGTTTCACCACATTAAAAACTTATTTCCACTCAAACAAAAAATTATTATTTACAAGGCTTTCGTTGACTCTCTATTAAACTACGGACTATCTTGTTGGATACATATCACCAAAACAGAAATGAAAAACATTGAAAGGCTTTTAAAAGAAAATGTTTAATTTAATCTTTTCAAAATATAATACTCTAAACGAACATCAGAAACGTCAATTAAGAATCAAACACAACATTTTATTACCAAAACAAAAAATTACCTATACACTATTAATAAAAAACTTTTATAATGTAAATAATAAAATAAAGACAGTTCCTAACATAACAAATACTCGTAGCAAACTACAGAATATATTAAAGTATGAAAATCCAAAAAATAATTACGGCCTTAGAAACAATAACAGGATTTTAATGAAACTGTTCAGCCAGTTAGATCCTGAGATATATAATGTAAAAAATATCGGAAAATTAAAAAATCTTCTAATAGAAAAAATAATCAACAAAAAAATAATTTGGAACATATAAATGAAAAAGCTAAAGAAACTATATCTTTATATCTTGTTTTTTTATATCTTATTCATGTTATTTTTACATAATATTTTAATTCACTCTAATTATGTACTGGTCTTATTTGTCATATAATATTTTTACTCCTCTCTAATTATGTACTGTTCTAATTTTTGTTTGTAATATTTTTACAAAAGATTTTTTTGTAATATTTTTACTTAATGTATTCTTTATTATCTATCATACTTAACTACTCTCAGCACCTTCTGTACATCACAGGTACGTGAGTTTACCTAGTAGGACTGTAATGTTTAAATTTGCAAGAAATAAATAAATAAAAAAAAAAAAAAAAAAAAGTTTAGTTTAAAAAAAAAAAAAAAATTGGATATTCTTTTAAAATTCACTAATTTCAAATTTACATCGTTTTGAAATAGTATCTAATTACTTTCCGCCTCACAAATCAAAGTAACAATTAATACTTAATTAAGTACTTAATTAATTAGATATTTTATGGCTATTTAGTTTGGTGATTTTTCTCTTTATTTACAATTTACATAATTCTCTTTACCTTTAATATTTACTAAGAAAAGTCCTACACGAAAAGTTACTTCGTGTCATTTAGTTTAACCAATGCTACTAAATCTTTTCAAAGTTTGTTGATTTAAGAAACAAAAAATAATACGTGAATGTCCTGCCCTCTGCGAGATCCTAAATAAAATAGCCAGAAATACGTACTTCCTGTGAAAACATTGAGATCCTATTTATTTATTTATTTATTTAGTTATTTTAATTTTATAAATAATTCTATTTTAAAAGTAGAATTATAGCTTCAGATAACATTTGTAATTTTGTATCATTTTAGAAGAATTTATTAATTTTATTTAATGTTTGATTTTTGCTTCCTCTGAGAAAAACAACTTAAGAATTGTTATTTCTTTAAAAATACGATAAACGATGAGCAATGTATTTACTGCAAAAAAAAAAAAAAAAAAAATTCAACATCAATGATACATCGATCCCAGAGTTGCAATGTTTTAGTTTTTTTCAACATCCAAAAAAATTCAAAAAAATTCAACATACCAAGATTTAAGTTTTCGTACCAAGAATTGTCTTAGTCTTGAATTATTTTAGTGAAGGAAAAATGGATATGATTAATCTATACAATTAAAAGAAGACTAAAGATTCGATTCAGCTTCTGTCTCGGATATACCCAAGGATTCATCCAACCTCTGCAAAATGAGGACTGGTTTTCTTTTTTTTTAATGGGGATTACGGCCGCTAAGGATCAACAGTATACTTTGACTCGTTAGACTGCTAATCGCTGGAGTTTCTATCTTCTATTTTTCCCTTTAAAATTGAAACTTGAATAAAAAATAAATTCAATCCCTTTTATAGATTTTTTCAAAAATCACTAAATACATAAACTAATCTTTTGTTAAGAAAATTTTATTCTACTAACAGAAAGTGAAAAGAAAAGTTTTTGCAGTTTTTGCTTAGGTCCTATCTTTACATTTGTGTGCTTGACATATGCTGATATATTTACAAATTCCACGATGGATGGTAACGCTCTGTATTTTCAAATAACACTGATATACATTTTTTACTTTCAGTCTGCTTCACGAGAACAAACATCTGATTTTAGTAAAGTCAACTATCCTGAATCCGAATCTGTATTCAGAATTTTTTTATCAGGTCTAGTTTTATTGTAATTTGCACCTTAAAAAAAACAAGAAATTTAGTTAACTTCATAATTAAAATAAAAAATAATTAATGGGATAATTAGAAAGTGTCAAAACAAGTGAAAAACCTTAACTAATTCATAAAAAAAACTTTCATAGATTCTGCTGATATTAGATTGGTTAGTTGTCTCTCGAAATCTTTTTTCGTTTTGATGCCCTCTACAGTGACTCTCAGAAGACTCTCCTTTTATGCACCAACAATAATCCGCCAACATCGATTCATTCCACTTGCCCTGATATCTTATTTCCAATGTTTTGACATCTTGCTGAAACCTTTCACCCTGCTCCTCACTCATAGCACCAAGATTTTCAGGGCAATAATTGAAGTGGCTGTGTAGAAAATGATATTTAACACTTATTTTGGAAACCCAGTGTTTTGAAGTTTGTTAACATTTCATCAACAAGTTCTTTTTAATTTTCAGCTGTTTTGTTTTCTAGGAAGTTTTTAGTAACACACTTAAAAGACAATCATGCAGATTTTCCTGTTTTATTCATGACGGTCGTGAAATTTGAATCTTTCATCCGAGCGCGTATGTGTGGTCCTTCGAATACACCTGCTTTAATTTTTGCGGCGGTCTTTCTGGGAAATTTCCGTTTTAGATACGAAATTATGTTGCTTTCAAACATTTGCTATTTTTTTTTATATTAAATAAATAAAAAAAATGAATAAAAACAAAAAAAATAATAATTAGAAATATACTTCTATGTAATTCTTCAATCGTTCACTTCACCATTTTTAAGTTTTTTAAAAAAAGGGGCTCAATGATGAGACGGTGAACTGTGGACTGAACGAGTCGGGTTCAATTGGTGGGAAAAGATCGGAGATTTTTCCTAGGATTTTTTTTTTTTTAACAAATCCTAAAGTTTCTCCAACTCTCTGTAAAACAGATCCCTAAGTGAAAGGCGGGAGAGCGTAGACTGCCTTATCAACCCCAATTTAGATGGTTGAGAATGATCGGGAGCCTGTAACTCTTAGTTTCCCCTTGATCTACTGAGTTCCTGAACAATAAAAAAAAAAAAAAAAAAACCTTTGATTTTCTGAGTTCAATTTCGTATCTTGAATAGAAATAAATTTATAGTATATTTCCTTGTTGTTATTATTATTTTTATTTTAATTAGGTTATAATAGAATTTATCCTTAATGAGCTTTCTGTCTGTAGTATTAAATAAGAAAATGATTACGTCTAATCAGATTCCCTAGTCAGAGTTGTTTCGCTTAATCCCCTAATTTAAAATTAAAAGGCTCTAAAAGAAAAGAGATGAACAAATTCGGATCTATTGCAAAAACATTTAATTAATGTTAAATGCACAAAATAATACAAATGCCTCTTTGGGCTAAAGCTTTGAATTATTTACAGAGTTTGGCTTTCGTTATAAGCCTTAGTAATACATGAATTGGTTACTAATACAGCTAACCCTGTTCGATTAAAGTTCTATCTATGCCTAAAGTCTGTAAACGTTGTAATCCTTAACCTTCAATGGTCTCTTATGGATCATTAGCCGTAGCTATTCAATGTTGACTTATCGGATCAATAGTTCTCAATTAACTTTAAGTTAACAGTCTTCCAAGACTTTGTTTACTTGTTCGGCTCAATATCTGGGTTGTATGTGTCTTGTGTGTGAGAAGAAAAGAGTTTTGTACTCATGATACTCGTTGCTCATGACGATAGAATCTCTCGTCGTATGCTTTCTTGAATCGCTTGATTCGTAATACTAAACTTAAGATCACATACGTGATTCGAACGGAATCCAATATGGCGCTTGGCCATGCACAACACAATAATTCTGAAGTAGCCTCTTGGCTATGTAAACTGGATATTTTCACAAACATTCACTATTCACCAACGTCGATAAGCTGATTTGGCACTTCAGCTTTTCGGAAATCTATGGCACAATTCACTTAATTCTGCCATGAATCTCGGCTACACACTGGTTACCGAAACGAACACTCATTGCAGGAAAAATACTGCGACTTGATGCTTATCAAGAAACACAACTCGAATCACTAAGGGTAACCAACGAGCGATTGTTAAAATCGATGCACACACGAAGATAACACACACAATTGTTTAAACTGTTGAGCACGCTGTGTCAAACACAATTGTTTCTTCCTGTTGAACACGAAGAATGCTCTTTCCTTTATTGGGTGTCAGACTCCTATTATTGTAAGTCATGATGGTTAGATTTCGAGGTATGGAATGTCTTAGTGTTTGGATTTGAAGGTAAATATCTATTCTTTGATTTCGTATTAATTTGCTGTTACAGACTCCATCAAAACTACAAAACTCCCCTCATTTTATACTGAAAAATTAACCACTAAAGTTCACTTTTAACCTTGTTCAACTTGAACGATTACATTATAAATGAAGCACCTTTAGCTTTTGAACCAGTTAACGGAATCTTACGCCACCGACTGCTTTGGTCATGATGTCAGCCGTGTTATCCTGACTGTTGACATACTTCAGACTAATTTTTTGCTTCTTAATGTAATCCTTGATGGCATAATATTTCAACTCGATGTGTTAGCTTCTTGTTATTTCGAATTGATTCTTTGTCAATTGAATCGTGGGTTGATTGTCACAATATACAGTAGATGTTCCATCGGACAGTGTCTTGACTTGTAATTCTGCAAGAGTTCTTTTGCAACAAATAACTTCTCGTACGCAGTTGTTACATGCTACGAGTTCGCTCTCTTGGGTCGATTGCGCTACGACACTCTGTTTCTTACTTCTCCAGGAAATTGTGCTCTCACCTATGAATATTATTGCGCCGGACGTCGACTTGCCGTTTTTCCTGTCTGCAAAGCTAGCGTCCGTATATGCGCTGAGCTTGTATTCTCCTTTGCAGAATGTCATCTTCATATTCTTGATACTTGCAAATATCGTAGGATGCGTTTGGCATTCTGCATATCAGTCTGAGACGGTGAATTATTCTTCTCAGAACATCTGTTGACCGAATGAGTTATGTTGGGCCTGGAACAACTGCTGAAGTAACTCAAACTACCAACAATGCTTCGGTATCTCAGGTGTTCTGACTTGTTAAGTGCATTAGCATAATCGCTGTTGCGTTGACTTTTATGACTTTATTCCATTAATGGAGTATTCACGGGATTACAGTCGGACATCTGTTGTTTATCCAAAAGTTTACGGATAAATCTTTCTTGCGAGATGGTCAAAGTTTAGTTCATGAGATCATATTTTATGTCCATGCCGAGGTAACTGCTTACAAGACCTAAGTCTTTAATCTTGAACAGTCGGTCCAAAATCTGCTTTGTTTCTTGTATGGTCTTTCCATCACGTCCTAAAATTAAGATGTCGTCAACATATATTAGGATAATGCACTTGTCCCTTTTAGCTTCGTAAGCGAACATACACGCTTCAGACTTTATTTCACTGAATCTGTTCTTCAGCAACTCCCCTCTTAGGGTTTCGTGCCAATTACGGCCGGCTTGTTTCAGACCGTAAATGGACTTGAGTAACTTTAGCCCGTTGCACCTTTTGTCCTTTAACTCCACTCCTTCGGGGACCTCACTATATACATCATGGTCAATTGTACCGTTGAGATATGCGGAATTGACGTCGCATTGAAGTATGTGAAGAAAAGAATATATATATATCGTTTTTGGACGTCATGCATTTTTCATAAAGTCTTTAATGATGAAACGTATTTCATGCTAGTGTATATAGATGATATTCTCATTTTTGGGAAAAGAGAGAGCTGCATTGAAGTAATAAAGAAAGACTTAAATAAGTTATTTGGAATTAAGGATTTGAAAGTAGTCAAAGACTATCTAGGAATGCAAATAGAATATGAATATGATTCACAGAAGATTGTCATACATCAAGAAAAATTCATTAAGGAACTTTTGAGAAAATTCAATATGGAAGATTGCAGAACTGTCACTACGCCTTATCTTGAAGATAAAGCTACTGGAATAGAAAGCACTGAAGAAGGGAATTGTTTAAATAAAGAAGATCACCTAAAATACAGAAGTTTAATGGGAAGTCTCACCTATTTATCAAACTGTTCACGTCCAGATATAACATACGCAGTTAGTCGATGTTCTGAAAACAACAACAAACCAACTAAAGCAGATATGATAAAGGCAAAAAGAATTCTTCGATACCTTAAAGGTAATGAAACTTATAAATTGAGCTATGAAGATGATCCTCGCATCATCTATAGTTATGCCGATGCTAGTTTCGCCAATAGAAGCGGAGTAAAGTCAACTACAGGCTATATCATATTTTTTGGATCCTGTCCAATTGCTTGGTTAAGTAAGAAGCAGACAATCGTATCTTACTCAACTCAGGAATCAGAACTTATTTCTTGCTGTGAGTGCTGCAAGCACGTTATGAGTTACAAGAACATATTAAGTGAACTGGATTTTGAAGAATTAGCTAATACCACCACTGTGATCAAGTGTGATAACCAACCAACAATAAAGATGATAGAAGACACTTTCAATCAGACTAGGAGTCGACATATAAATGTCAAGTACCACATAATCAAAGATTTAGTGGAAGAAAAGAAAATATGCATGGAATATGTTGAAAGTAAAAATAATCTGGCAGATGTTTTTACAAAAGGACTTGGCAATGTAAGACATCAAGAGTTGATCAGTAATATAATGTGTACTAGGTGAATAAGTCATATTGTAGGTAAAATGAAGTACTTATTGAGAGGGGGTATTGTAGGAAATGTATTTTATTATTGTGCAATAAGCACTTTATTTTTGAGTGACTTGTTATTGTTGTTAACATTAAAAAAAAACATGAGAATAATACCATTGTTTGAAGCGATGTGATGCTTGGACTGCTTTGTTTTGTTTGTATTGTATTGTTTACGGCTCGTGGGAGCGGTTTGTTATTATTGAAGATTGGAGGATGGAATAGCGATATTGATCTGATCCGCTGAGTTATAATTGTTTCCTTTTCTTGATTCTAGATATAAGAATCTTACTGGATTGATAGGGACCAATATTATCCTCTTCAGTGAATAGACAGGAGTCGATTATGATATGTTTCCTGGAGAATACCATGGAAAATTAGAATGTTCTGATAAGGGATAAGTTACCTTGAGAATTGAACATTGCCCTTGAGATATATTTTACGTTCGTATTGTATTGAATAATGTTTTGATATTACCTAGAAAAAACGGTGATACTAATATCTACAATTTCGTTTCAGCAACATAATCAAATAGATTAATAGTCTTGAGTTCGGGATCTGGAACCAGAGTAAACAGATTAATGGAACGGAAGGAGATAGGAGATATTAGCGAGCAAATACTGAAGACAACGTATAGGTAATCGAGGTGCGTATGATGACTCCACAGTTGTGATATATAAATATTGAAGAATTTCCAAGTAAGTGAAGTTTATTTTAAATAACACAGAGAACATGAGAGTTATCATATTTCTGGAAGAAACACAGCGATGTTTAGGATTTAATAGTCAAAGCGGATAAATATTAATAACTTCCAAGGACTACTTTATTCGAGTAATTGATAAAGCGGATTAATAAAAAGATTCAAAGATAAACAATTGAACTTTAAAGATGATAGACAATTATTCACGATGAATAGTGATAGGGTTAAAGTACTTGTATATGAAACTTCATTAAAAGATTATGAAGGTATATAAAAGTCATCAGAGTCTATTTCGATAAAGTTTGAAGGCATTGTGAACATATAATTCAAGATAAAAGTTAAACTAATAGAAAACAAGAAATAACTTTTATTAAGAAATGAACTGAAGTAAAATCTAGTGTTAGATTGCAAATATTGTAACTTACACATAAGGTGATAAAACCAAACGTGCATTAGTGCAAGAGTTCGGATATATTTCAGAAATAGACAATCATATATTATTTTTCACATAGGGTGAAAAGACCTACAGTAGTTTATAACTAAACTAGAAGAACTCTTAATAGACATTAGAAGCCTTTTATAAAGAACTTTAGAATCTTCATAAAGATTTTAACTTAATTCTTTGTATAATGTATTTCAAATAAGAAAGTTTTATAAACAATGTTATTAATGAATGTGTTTGGACAATAATTTATACCTAACTGGTATCTACATGGGATAAATTATTATTTAGCTCTCAATTAACATCTACATTACAAGTTCGCATCCTGCTAGATATTTATAATATCATAAACTTATTTCTATAATCAAAATATAATCTTTCAAACTTAAATTGGATAAATCACCATCGAACTTAAAGGGAGTTCCTGACAATCTCCGAGTCAGGTCGGCCATTTTACAAATGGGGACTGTTCCATTTCACTTACGAGAACCTGGGACCCGTGGAGTTTGGTTACTTACTTATCATTCAGAATCTCCGGATCAGGTCGGCCATTTTGCAAATGGGAACTGTTCCATTCCACTTTGGAGAACTTTGAATAATGTAAGACTAACATTATTTTAATTATTTATTCCTATCCTAGGGAATCGAAAAATGGATTGTTATTTAAATTAATTTATCTTGTAGCAGTAATATGCAGTTTAAGAAGTTCATATAAAGTATAATATTTTTGAGGTATTAAATGTTGGTTTAAATTTTTTTTTTTAATGTTAAATATTCAGATAAATATTATCTTGACGATTTTAATTAGGATTGAATCGGCGTCTAGCTATTTCTTTATTGTTATGTTAAAACTGTAAATTTTATTGTGAAAGTAGGTTATTACTTTATGTATAAAATAGTGAATTTAAAGGTTATTTTACCTTTAATATATCTAAGGAAGTAGATATGCCAATTAAATATTTAGTTGTGAATGTAAATTTAGAAATTATTAACATTCTTTACAGATCTTGTTGTTTTGATTTGTTAAGTAAGATCTTTACTTTTAAACCTTAAAGTGGTTTAAGCAAAAGAAAGGGTTAACGTGCTGACAAATTTCACTGAAAATGTCTGTTAAGCCCAGCACAGAATAAACAAAACAATTGCCTTTTCCGATTCATTTTACGGGGTGGATTAGGAAACAGCTGTTTCACCCTTCTACGGGATCATCAGCCCTAACCTGCCACCCTCGATAAAATGAATCAGAAAGGCGTAGCCTATGCTTAAGTCAACAGCCAGCCTGGCTGTGACCCCCTAACGGCGAAAAGGCAATAAACTTTACCATAGTTTTAAAGTTTAAACAATTATAAAATTCATATTTAATTTAATTGATTCACTTTAATTTAAAGTGAAGCAATATCGAAATTCACTCATAAAATATTTAAAAGCGAAAACATCTTTCTGTCTTTAAGTTGTTGTGTTTGAATTGAGCAGCGAAACTCAAAGCCATATTTATGATATTCAAAGTTGCTATAAATTGCAGAGAACTTTCAAGTCTTCTGTGATAGACTTCACAGTTTAAATAAAATTTAAAATGATAATAATAAATAAGCAATTAACATAAATGCTTTATACAATAGAATGATATTTAAAATATCTTTTCATCGTATCTCTAGTGTTTATTTACAGCGCAGAAATCCTAACAGCATTATTATTTATTATTATTGTTGTGAAACATATTTACATTTTGAAACACAGACAAAAAAAATCACTGAATGGAGCCTTTAGTTGATACAAGTTTCAGCCAGAAACCTATGTATCTACCAGGTTTTTATTATTATTATTATGTTTGTATGTTTCAAACCTTGGGTTTCCCCCAGCAAAAACAATATGGTGGGTCAAGGATCAAAGCACACATTGCCAAGTGTGCAAGAACGATTAGGGATATGTGGTTGTGTCTATAAATTTCTTAAATATGCATGTTGTGTTGAGTAACACAGTCTTCTGTAGTTGTGCATAAGTATTTTTGTGAAGTCCTAGTGTGCTGAGACTGTGGTGCAATGTGTGAGGTACCAGACCAGTGGCGGACAAGACGATGGGTACAACACGTACTCGATCCTGCCTCCACTGCTTCTGGAGCTCGTGTACTAGATCGGTGTATTTACTGATCTTGTCTGCGTGAGATTTCTGCATGTTCTTACTGATAGGCACTGCAATATCAATGAGATAGTGTTGTCTGTTTGTTGATCTGTGGTCTGTTTGTTGATATCAACAAGTGTGATGTCAGGTCTGTTGTGATGTATGGTTTTGTATATAGGGCGATCCCAGTACAGCTTATGTGAGGATGACTCTAATACGCATTGTGGTATGTACTTGTAGTACGGGACCGTGTTCTTAATAAGTGAGTGTTTGTGTGCTAGTTGTTGATGAACAATCGACGCTACCTGATTGTGTCGGTGGAGGTAATCTGTTTTGGAGAAAAGGGAAGAGCCTGATATTATGTGGTCGATCGTCTCATGCGTAGTGTGGCATTTCCTGCATTTGTCGTTATGTGTGTTTGCGTCGTGTAGGATGTGTTTCTGGTAGTTGCGTGTGGGGATGACTCCATGTATCGCGATCACCCAAACAGCTCGCCACTTCTCAGCCATCTGTTCGACGCTTCCATGTCGACATGAGGCTGGCTGAGTTCGTGGTGATGTCTGCCATGGAGTTCCTTACGAGCCCATGATTCACGCAGCTGCTGAGTGTGGGTGTTAGGGGTGATGAGTGTTGGAGAAGGGTTTTCGAGATTTAGGGGTGTGAAGTGTGTGTCAGCCTTGACAATGGCTGAGTGAAGTGAGGAGTGTTGTGCTCTTTGGAGGAAGTGTTCCCTAAGTGTGTGTGTACTTGTTTTGCATGTAGGGTGATGAGGTTAACGAGTCCTCGGCCTCCCTCCTTGCGGGGAAGAGTCATCCTTTCCATAGCGGACTTGGGGTGGTGCAGGTTGTGCTTCGTGAAAGTAGTGCGTGTTGTACGTTGTGGTGCTTCGAGCTCGGTGTTTGTCCATGGAATTATGCCGAACGAATATGTTAGTGGGGACGGCAAAAGTATTGATGGCTTTAATTTTATTTCTGGCGTTGAGTTGTGTTTTGAAAATGTTTTGGACGCGAGCACGGTATGTGTTTTTGAGTGCCGTTTTGATGTTTATGTTGTCAATGACGCGCGCTTGCTGGAAGCCAGATACTTGTAGGTCTCTCCTTCTTCCATGGATTGGATGGCCAACACATGGTCCAGTTCAAAACCCTGCAAATTCGTAGTCTTCCCGCTTGTTATATGTAGCTTGCGGTATTTGTCGATTTCAAATTGCATCCCAATGTCTTTGGTGAACTGTGTGGTGGCTTTTAGTAAATTAATAAGTTGTGCGTTGTTTGTGAAGTTGTGTTTAATATCATCCATGTAGAGTAAGTGTGTGATTTTGTATGGTGTCAGAGTGCCGGAGGTAAGCCTACAACCGTGTTTTGTGTTGTCTAGTGTGTGGCTCAGTGGATTCAAGGCGAGGGCAGAACCAAAGAGGACTCAAGGAGTCTCCCTTGAAAATACCTCTCCTTATGTGAATGGGATCTGTAATGATGTTGTAGTGGAATTACTGGGTAAACAAATGAGTCAGTACATCTATCCACTCTGGGGTAATTTTCTTACGGGTCTAACGTGTGGCTCTTTCTATGTTTTACAACCCCTCATAGAATCTATACGGAAAATAAATTTATATCAACAAGTTTATTTGGGCCATATGCTGAGCTTATTATTTTCCCTCACTAGCCACTGATATACTATATATATCCCTTTAGTTCCTATAACTAAAATTGCCCTAAATAAATTGAACAAAACTGTATTTTCACAAAACTTGTATAACCCACATTTATTTATCAGGTACACACATATATCTAAGTTCTTGTTTAAATTCACACGGTATTCTTGATATCTTGCTATCCTAAACTTTATTATATGTGACAGTTCAGCTATAGTTTTTGGCTTTCCACCTAGTAAAATATTAAGAGTCCGCAAATCATCTAGAATTTTCTTTCTAGTGATTTTAGCTTTTCACCTAGTCTTCTAAAACAAATTGTAGTTTTGTATCTAGAGATATTATATCTACGTATCTAAAGCTTTCACCTTGCGTATGTCCTATTTCACTGTATGTAAATAAATAGTTAGAAATGATATTTCTACTTTATCTTCTATAAAGTTAACACTAATCATTTCTGACTAACCAAAAAATCAGTTAAACTGTTTATATGTTGTTATGATTCATTTCCGGTGAATTTGACGATCTATGATAATTATAAATGTTCTATCTCTGGATTGTGGTATATTCTTGTACCGCGAATAAAAATAAAAGAGTCTCTACTTACATCAATCCTTTGATATATATGACTATTATGAATATTATCTTCTGAGATCACTAATAAATCTTCTTCCGGGTTTGCAAGTGAAGTAGCCATTTTTCGAATAATTATCCGTTCGAAAAAATGTTCAATCCAGACGAGAAAAGTGTTATACCTTTCCATTATAATTATTTACCGTAAGATATTCACTCATTGATGCCGGCGTGGGAGTAAACCTGTATACTATAAATATAAAATATAATTAATTATTAATTCATCCATCACTTTGAAGTAATAAAATCTCTTCACTACATGAAGTCAATATTTAGGCCTATTTCTATTCTCATTTTATCAACATCCATTTGAATGTCAAAATCGAAGAAACACTTATCTTTCAATTTCCTGTATATTTCATATTTTCTTCTATATCCAAGATTCTATATGTCTTCGATGCTTCATATTATATGAGTTCTTATTTGATCGAAATCCATTTAATATAGTTTTCTTCACTATCACGCCTTCCGATCGTCAATCCGGCATTTTTCTCAATCCCCTGTTCTTCCTTTCAAAACAATCAAATCTCCTTCCGTTCTCGCGTACGACGTATCACTATTGCACGAGCTTATTACACACTTCTATTGTTGTAATTACTTCGCTCTTGTCAATAATTAAACTGAATTCTCTTCATATATTAGATAATAAAAAAATCGTCGTTGTAAAATGCAAGTTGACCAAATTTTTATATTATTTACTTTAATTCACAATAACAATTGTGAATTTCCAGAATCTCCCTCCTCAACTTGTATTTTCACAATTGAAAGATTTTTTTTTTAACCATATTCTCCAGGTTTAACCACTTTATAAATTTCCTGTGATTACTCGATAGTAAATCTTTGGTGAATCCATCCGCTTTATTCATATTTGATGGGATGTACTCTATTTCAATCTCTCTATTTTCGGCATACTCTTTGATTATGTGAAACTTTAACTTTATATGTTTACTCTTTGTTTGATTGTAAACATCTTTCACTAGCGGTATAGTTGGTTTAATAACACAATATACTGTTACGCATTTTTCTGCTATATCATTAAATTCGAGCTCCCTCAATATATTCTTATAGCTCATTATGCTCCTTGAACATTCATAACTAGACACTAACTCAGATTGTTGTGTCGAGTGAGCTATCACAGATTGTTTCTTACTAACCCATGAAATTAAACAATCTCCCATGTATAAACAGTATCCTGTTGTGGATTTAGCATCTTTTCTATTGCTAAAACTGGCGTCACAGTATCCAGTCAAAAAAAAACTCACTGTTTCAATACATTAATTGTAATGATCGTGTCCCATTCAAATATCGCATGATCCTTTTTACTTTCTGCATATCTGTTATAGATGGACTATTACATTTTTCCGAACATCGATTGACGGCATATGTTATGTCAGGTCTGGTTCCATTCGATAGCTAGTTTAGGCTTTCTATAATACTTCAGTAGTATGTAGGGCGAAATAGATCACTCTAAATAGGGCGATCCAGATCACAATAGGTGAAAATTTGCATAACAATAGGCCAAAGGGTGAAATTTGCATATTTGGGTTGATTTGCATAAAAACTGAGGTTTTTAGGGCGTTTGAGATCAAAATTAACATAATGAAACGTAGGGTGATATAGATTCGTATTTACATACTTCGTACCTTAATTTGCATAATCAATGAGTTTTGGAATAATTAAAAGAAACATGGGTTATAATATATCAAACTTCGTGAAATTACGAGGAAAATCGATTGATGATGATTGCTTTTTAATAATCCATACCTTATTTTGTATAATGGAATAATTGAAAGATACCTGGGTTGTAATATATCTAATTTCGTGAAAATGATAGGAGAATCGATTGATGGTCTTTAATAAATATTTTTTCTTTTGTGAATTTGTTTCTTCTTTTATTTCTTTTTTTTACTGTAAGTTTTTATCATAAGAAACTTGTGAAATGATTTTTTTTGCTTTTATCTATTAGGGTTTTAACCTGTCTTTCTTTCTGGAAGTACTTTTTGTTTTGTAAATAAATTTATCCTTTTATTTCTTTTTTTACAATAAGTTTTTTATATTCTGAGAAAATTGTAAAACATCTCTTTTGTCTATTAAATAATTATCTTATATATTTCTTTCCTTTCTTTAAGAAAAATGAATTATCAAACTTCCTAATAATTTTAACCTATCTTTCTTTTTACTGGAAAGAATAATGTTTTTAGGTTTGGAAATGACTCACACTGACACAAAAAATTTTTTTTTCATTCTTTTTTATTACAGACAAAAAAAAAGATTACAGGGTTAAATATTTGAATTTATGTACTTCTTCTTTTTCTTCTTCTTTTTTCTTGGGGAGTAGAGGACAGCAAACTTGATGGGGAAAGCACAGTTCGGAAGTTTTCCAAAATCTGCTATCGGTTTGTTTGCGAGCAATTTCATTTTTGAAGATTGTTCGCACTTGTCTGCAAACAAACCGATCATTACTGTCTTTATTTCGTCCAAACAGTTTTAATAACTCATGTAAAGAATAATCAGAGCATTTATATTTCATCCTTTTATTTTTTACTGTAATTTTTTATTCTAAAAAATTGTAAAATGTGTTGCTTCTTTTGTCTATTAATATTTTAACTTGAGAAAATGTTGACTTTTTTTTTTTATATAATTTGTTGAGTAAAATCGTATATAAATTAAGTTCGCATTATGGAAAAGAGCAAATAATAGTTTTTTCGGAAACTAAAAATTAATAATGTTAATTCAGAAATTGAATATTATTATTGAAAAAAAAGTGGAAAGATGAAAAGAATTAATGTTTAATTTTTTTACACAAATAATAAAATCATGTATATATTTCGTTTTTGTTATGAAAAGGAATGGAAAAGGTTTTTTTATAATGCTTTTTCTAAATCTGAATAATTTTAGAACGATTAATGTTTATTTTAAATCTGAATAAGTTTATAGAAAGAACTTAATAATATTAAAGAAAATCTTTTTTAATTTGTTGAGTAAATTCGTATATAAATTATTTTCACCTTAAGAAAAAGAAAAAATATTTTTGGGAAAGTAAAAATTAATAATGTGAAATCATAATTTGAATATTATTATTGAAAAAAAAAGTGGAGAGATGAAAGGAATTATTCTTTTTTACATGAATAAGAAAATCTTGTATAAATTATATTTTTTTGTTATGAAAAGGAAAAGAAAAGATATTTTTTTCGGAAATAAAAAGAAAAACTGTGAAAACGGAATGTAAAAGATATTAACTTGAAAAAAAGAACGAATATTGATAATTCTAAAATGAAGTAATGTTACATTCAAAGAATATTGAAATCATCTTTTGTTTTAGTTGGTGATTAAAAACAAACCGAAAGTAAAATAAAACGAATTGATTAGAAACCAAAAAATTCAAAAATTAATTTCTACTTGCATTCGCCCTTAAATGATTCATCTGAATTAAATCAAAAATTTAAATTGTCATCTCAGTATCTGTCTGCAACCAAATGATACAGTTATTCATTGAAGAGTGTGTTTTTATAGAGAAATTTAAGGAGGAAATTGATACTGTTTAACCCCCACACTTACATAGGATGACTCGACATTTTTTTTTTAAAGGTCTGACCCCTCATAAAAGATAAGGTGTTAGAGGTATTGATATATTAAGATTCTCACAAGAGATTAACCATAACACAAGAAGTAAGTTTGATTGGTTTATTTTCCATTTCAATTAAGTCATAATTTTCCAAACTGGAATGCAATTTGTTTCTTATGCTTTCTTTATATTTTAATTCTTTTTACTGAACTCTTTTTATTCAAAGAAAAAAAAAATGTAAAATGTGTTGCTTTTAATATTTTAACTTGAGAAAATGTTGGCTATTCTTTTATCTAGAAGTTTTTTTTTAATAATTATGTTTCTTTTTTTTATATGATTAATGAAAGATTTTTTTTTTAACATAATATTTGTTTTAAGGAACTGAATTATTTATTTCATCGTTGAAGTTTTCTTCAGGTATTGAATAAGTAAATTGCAGTCATCTTCTGAATGGTAAGTTTTATTTTTTGGAATCAGAATGTTCGGAAATATAATTTATATTTCATTAAACTGAATAGATAGGTGATGGAAAATTTTTAATGATTACATCTTTTCTTTTAAGTAATTTTCAGAATATTTGAGGGATGTGTTACCTCTTTTGACTTTAAGATGATATAATGTTTTTAAGAAAACGAATTTTTTTCTTTTAAGAAATTGTTGTTGTTATTTTTTTCTTTCGTTATTTATTATATTTATGTTTTTTGTTTGTTTGGAAAGATTTTATTTGTTTGGAAAGAAACAAATGGATGTTTCTCTTTCTTTTTGTTTATTTTCTACTATTACCAAAAAAAAAAGAAGTGATTACATATCTAATATTACAAATATATATATGCTTACATTGTAAATCAGGCTGCATTAAACATAGATTCCAATTCCACAGTAGCGGTATCTTCTATTAGAATTTCTTCTTGTCGTTTACGTTTTTTTTGAGACTGTTCATCAAATTCATCGACTTTACTGAGATCGATGACTTCATCGTCTTCCAAGTTGTTTGTAGCTGGTGAAACTGGGCTGGACAGTTGAGAAAGATGTCCCCTTTCTCTAATGATTTTATTGAATGGATGTTTCTTAAAAGCCATCAACAGATTTCGCCAAGTTTGCCTCTTCATATATATGATATGACTTCCATCTGAGATCTGTAGTGATGTCTCATACATTCCTAATTGTACTATTTGAACGAAAAACCCAGCCTCAAATTCATAAACGGTGAATTCAGGCAGTTCGTTTTTGCGACACTGTCGATCTGCTTGATGATAAGCATCAATGATGTCTATGCTTCTCTCTTGAAGTTGTTCGACGGATAGTAGATCCATGACAATTCCATTGCCCAGCTCTTGAAATGATCGCAGCTGTTTTGAGTAAAAATATTTCTGCAATCGGAATCGGTGTCCGTTTGCTAAATCTTCAAAACCAAGTATAATATTTTCACCAATGGCAACTGCATTCTTCATTCGTTTTATTGCCGAATGTAGGGGTAATTTCTGTTGAAAGAATAAAATATAACCAATAATTTATATTATATATTGTGAAAAGAAAAAAAAAATCATAATAATAAACATCATAAAGTTTTCGTAATTGTAGATTTTAATAATAAATATTAATTTATATATTGTGGAAAAAAAAAGTTGCTTATATTTTTCAAAGTATATAGAAATATTACAAAAACAAAAATTAGAAAGTTTCAAAATATAAGAATGTCAACGACATTGTTTATCAATAATTTATCAATTTAGATCAGGATAAAACTATTTAGCTATATTATATTAACACATATCAATTCTGATCATAATAATAAACATCATATGGGTATTTTAATAGTAGACTTTAATAATAAATATTAATTTATATGTTTCAGAAAAAAAAAATTGTTTATCATTTTCAAAGTATATAGAAATATTACAA
>JAFIDM010049882.1:0-21798 GCA_023159025.1 Thereuonema tuberculata
ATCCATAAACCTCTTTCTTCTAACCAGGCGCGGGGCCTGGGGCTGTCGCCCCGTTCGCCACCCCCTAGCGCCGGCCCTGATTACACCATACTGATTAGCTTTAAAGTTTTTCTTGTCTTTATTATCAGGTAAAAATGCAAATTACATTACAATGTTCGAAACTAACATTCTGTATAAGAGATTACATCCTGTCTCAAGTGCTGTTTTATTGTATTTAAATCTTTAATTTTAGCAGGCTTCACTGGACAGGATTTTGTATACAAAGGTAGTTTGGGAAAATTTAGTTTACCATTTCGTTTAATCAACCAAAAATATTGATATATAGTTGTCCATAATAACAGTATGATGAATCAAATTAAAAAACAGGACCGTACACTCGTAAAACCATATATATTTAAATAATTTCATAACTTATCACATATTACGAGGCTTAGAATACAGGCCTCTTCATCAGACTATAAAACTATAGAAATCAAAATAGACTTCTCTAAATTACAAATTCCTATTAACAAACATTAGCAACAATTTAAAAGAATTTTTCATTACAATATTCATGTAATAAATTTGGGAGTTTGCGAAGTCTCTGAAGTGGCAGGACACAAAATACTCGCGGGGAAACATTGTCCCCTAAGTTACTACAAAAATACTAAAATGTTCGTAATTAAACTAATATCGGTCACTCTAAAGCTTTTGATCAATGACCTAATAATACTTTGTGGTAAAAATAAAGTCCAATAATTGTTTCCAAAAACAATATTTATTAAATTTGTGATCGGACACACTTAGGTACAAAGAATAGTTGGTTGATCCATAAACACATTGGTAACACTTCAATGTTCATAAACATAGAGATCAACTATAATAATTAATGAACTAATGAAGCTCATATTGTAAGACATTATTGACGGATACTTCTCTGTTATAACATTTTTTAGCTTTTATTAACAATGATTCATAAAATTTGTTTAAGTATTGATCTACGACAGTATCGAAAATGACCGGTTTATCCACTATCAAATCATGATCTTTTTTTTTGTTTTTTTTATGATGGAGCGCAGTTAAGTACTGCTCATGGCCCTGTTTAATTGCCGTGGCCTGCTCCGCCATTCGAATTTTCTCCTTCCTTTTGGTCTCTCCATATACTGAATGGTATATGGTATTAAATGTCGGAAAGGAGAAAAGGGGTGTCAGTACATTGGAGAGATAAAAAGGAAGGTGAAAATTCGAATGGCGGAGCATGCCATGTATTGGACATGGTTTGTGAAACTGCAATCTCATTTTAATTTGTTAACTTGTACTGAAATACTTTATAATCTGAAATTTTGAAATTTTGTCCATTCTTTGTTGCAGACTTCTTAAAGTATTGAAGAAAGTGATTTTTATAATTTCTTATATCCTTTCCTAAATGATTCAGTTTTTTTGTTAGCCAAATTGTCTTTAATATTAATTGATTCTTGATCTTTCTGCTAGTAGACAATTTCTGTTGCATTTATTGTATTGATGACCCTGATTTGTATATCTCGTCTGTTTTGGGTATTTTTTTTAAAGATTTCCTTTACGTACAGACAGCTGTTGTAAAAGAAGAAGCTGGAAAGTCTGAAAATATTCAAAAAGAACAACTGGAATCAACTGAAAACAACCAAGGTGATGATAACGTGAATCCGACAAGTAAGGCAGATGATGTTGAAGATTTTATAAGTAGATTGCATCAGCAGCAATATCCTACTGATAAAGGTCACTATGATGGTACTATTTTGTCGGCAAAAGTTAAGACTTTCATTATTAGTACCGGAAGTTGCCAACCCAAAGGGCCATTTCCTAAAGACAAAAAGAACAGATCATTTTCTTGCACCTATTACAAAAATGAAACAACAACAAGCCAAAAATTTCCCTTAAAGTGGCTTAACTATTCGTTAAAGAAAGATTGTGCTTACTGCTTACCGTGTTGGCTATTTTCTACATCTGGGAATAACAAAAGTGGTTGGGCCGATGGTATTAGAGATTGGCAGGGACTGTCAAGGAAAATAAAAGATCACGGTATATCAAATGATCACATTTTAGCTTATATGTCTTTACATCAGTGGAAAGCAAGTAAATGTATTGATGATCATATAGATTTGGAAAGAAAGTCTCAACTTACGTTTTGGGCCCAAGTTTTAGAAAGACTTATAGATATCACGCTAATATTAACAAAAAACTCTCTTGCATTTAGAGGTGCTAATGAGGGCAACTATGACGGAAACTTTTTATCTTTGGTTCAGTTGTTAGCAAAATATGATCCTATAATGGCTAGAGTTGTAACAATCCCTGAGGGTCAAACCAAGTATTTGAGCCATGATATTCAAAATCAAATCATCAGCTGCATTTCTTCAACTGTCCTGAAAGGTATCGTGAATAAAATCAACAAAGCACAATTTTTTTCATTGATTATTGATACCACACAAGACCTTTCTAAAAAAGATCAAATGAGTTTCAATGTGAGATATACACACTTATCTGAAGTGGAGGACGGCTTAGAAGGAGCTAGTTCCGAAAAGAGGAAAGTTAAAATTGAAGAATATTTCTTAGGGTTTTTCCATGTAAGAGACTCAACAGCAGATGGGTTATCCTCCCTTGTCATAAAGTGTTTGGAAGGCTTTGGTCTAGACATGAAGAAATGTAGAGGTCAAGGCTATGATGGGGCAGCCACAATGAGTGGAGCTTACACTGGCTTGCAGAATAGAATACAAGATATTCAAGAACTTGCCGTGTATGTCCACTGTGCAACGCACAACCTCAATTTAGTGATTAATGATGCAGTAAGTACTATAAGAGATGTAGCCAACTACTTCTCAACTCTTCAATCATTGTATGTTTTCTTCGGCCATAGTATTAACAGATGGGACATTCTTTCATCAATAACAAATGAGTCAGAAATAACATTAAAAAAACTTAACCCTACGAGGTGGGCATCAAGGCACGATTCAATTTTAGCTATCAAATTGAGATACTTAGACATTCTAAAAGCTCTTATGAAAATTTCCCTTGAGAGTAAGAAGCCCGATGAAGTGTCAGAAGCGCGAAGGTTGATGAAAGCAATAAACAATTTTCAGTTTGTCATGTTAACTGTTATCCTGTCAAAAGTTTTCACTCAATTGAATATTGCTTCCAAATCACTCCAAGGAAAAGAAACAGACTTAGAGAGAGCTTCGACAATCTTTCAAAGGAGCAGAGAGAGGTTGTTGCAAATGAATAATGATTACCAAAACATGAAGGAGGAAGCTGTAACTCTCGCTGTAAAGTGGAATGTTGATCCTATTTTCCCTCAGAAGAGGCAGCCGTTGGTGAAAAAACACTTTGATGAGCTAGCCGAAGACTACAGATTTTCAGATGGAGATAACCTGTTCAAAATAAATGTCTTCTACAAGCTTCTTGATATTATTAATGGTCAGATTACTAAGAGGTTTTCAGCTGTTGAACGTGTTGTAGAACAATTTTCTGTGTTGTTTCCAAAGGTTCTAAATTCCCTTTCAGAAAAAGAGATCCTGGAAAGAGCTGAGAACCTTCAGAAGATTTACGAGAAGGATATTGGACCCTCTCTAGGTCTTGAACTAATTTCACTGCGTGAAAGTCTTGGTGAAGAAATTGCTAAGTGCAAGACAGTCTTTGAGCTTACTAAACTTTTGTTTGTTGACTTTGAGATAATGTCCTCCAGTTTCTCTGAAGTGCTAACAGCCTTGACCTTGTTTCTAACCCTGCCCGTAACGGTTGCATCAGCCGAAAGATCATTTTCCGCACTCAAGAGGATAAAAAGTTACCTGAGGAGCACAATGGGTCAAGACAGACTGAGCGCTTTGGGATTGATTGCCATCAACAACAATGAGGCATCAATAATTGATAAAAAGGAGCTTATAAAACGCTTTTCTGAAATGAAATCAAGGAAGAAAACTTTTATTATGTAGTATAGTATACACTGTAACATTCATTCATCAACAATTTGTGTTTAATTAGTAAATAAAGTAAATTTATTATATCTACAAATGTGTGTTCAATTTAATACATAACCAATGCCCATCATATCCTTACGAATTAGGTGTTACAAACAAAGAAAACGAGCAAACGAAAATTGGGGGCCCGTGAAGAATTTTCGCGGGGGGGCCAACAATTTCTAGATCCGGCTCTGTCCCTGTTTCATTATTTTTCTGACTGATGAGTAAATTTTTTTATCGTAAATTATTTTTTTCTGGTGAACATGTAGATCGAATTGAGGTGCTGCTGATGCCGGTTTTCGAAAGAGTTGATAACTGTAGTTGCATGCATGTATTATAATCTTTTGTTTCTGATGTTTGGGATTGTGTGGTATCCATCTTGTTTTGGAAATCCCTGTGGGGCTAATTGGCATAGTTAGGTAGGGGTCAGTTAGCATAGCTATGACCAATGGTGAAAAAGGGGAAAAACTGGAGATGGCAAGACGAGGAAGACTCAATTTGATACAACCAAACTAAAGTTCTGCGAAAATTGAACCCGCCTGTTTAAATAAGCAAGCGCCCTACTCCTACTTTTGTGTATGATATCAAAGAATAACTATAGGTAGCTAAGAATTCATTATATGTTCATACATTTAATTTAATTTATCATACAGTTGTTTTTTGTTCAAGTATTATTATAATAAAATTTTTGATTAAATAATTTTTTTTTCTCCAAAAATTGCTGTGTTCTGTTCAAGTACTCCTATCCATATTATGTAATGCCAACTCACCCCTAGAGGTATGCCAACTAACCCTGCACACGGGGTTAGTTGGCATAGTTGGAAGCTTTTAGGAAAAGTGTTTTTAGGGTTACCTAAAAACGGGTTTAATTAATGGGTCCTACATAATTTTATAGTCAAAAAGTTAAGCTATCCGCCGCATTCACCAGAATCTCTCTAAGTATTGCACAAAAAATAGAAAAATGAAAAACAAAAATCTATGCCAACTAGCCCCGGTCTCCCTACTTTTTCTTTACTGTGCTGAATATTGTAATTGACTGTACTGATATGAAAAATTCATTAAACGAGACAGTGTAGTACGTATTGATCGTACTTACTGATTTAACATTATTACACTAATGGACAAAAAAATTAGCGCACCAAGAAATAATTGCGGGATCGTAACGAAACTTGCAATGAAGGTACATGTCGGGGAGATATGCAAATGATTAGAAATGCAGCGTGATTGTGCATTACGTATAGCCGGTAGAGGGCGTTGAAAATCGTACTCTGTGGAGTATAAAACAGGTAACCAAAGCTTGTTTGAGTGTGCTGAATCATTTACAAAGGAAGAGCTGAGGTAGACATGCCATTACGCCGTGTTCGAAGACAGTATACGCAGTTGTCGCAGTTTGAGAGAGGGAAAATCGTCGGGATGATGGAAGCTGGGTGGTCAGCTGGGCGAGTAGCTCGTCAATTAGGCCGCTCTGATTGGGTTGTGAGGAGGTGTTGGGACCAGTGGACCCGAGAGATGTCATGTACACGAAGACCAGGCTCAGGACGCCCTCGACAGACCAGTCGTCGAGAAGACCGCCACATAGTCAGAAATGCACGCATACAGCCAACTGCTTCATCGGCCATCCAGGCACAGGTAGCACCTGCACTAGGGGCCACTGTGTCTTCTCGAACCATACGAAGGCGCATGGCTGAAGGACAGTTGGTATCGCGGCGCCCATTACGTGTGCTGCCCTTGACGCCCACCCATCGACCCCTCCGTTTGGAGTTTTGCCGCGCACGAGGAAACTGGACTGCAGCGGAATGGAACCAGGTCGTCTTTAGCGACGAATCCAGAATCAATCTCGGCAGTGATGACAATCGTGTTCGTGTGTGGAGAGCCCGTGGTGAACGCTTCAATCCTGCCTTTGTTGTACAGCGATACACCGTTCCCACAGCTGGTGTGATGGTATGGGGTGCCATTGCCTACAATACACGGTCACCCCTAGTATTGTTCCGTGGCACCATGACAGCCCAGCGGTATGTTCATGAAATCCTGCGACCACATGTGTTGCCACTCATGCAACGGCTCCCAGGAGCCATTTTTCAACAAGACAATGCTCGGCCTCATACGGCAAGGGTGTCACAAGACTGTCTCCGCACTGTTACTACCCTTCCTTGGCCTGCCCGATCCCCAGATTTGTCTCCAATCGAGCATATCTGGGATCATTTGGGACGACAAGTTGGGCATCCCACGAGTTTGAACGAACTAGAGGCAAGGTTACAGCAAATATGGAACGAAATGTCTCAAGACATCATACAGAACTTGTATGACTCAATGCCCGATCGTATCGCATCGTGCATTCGCGCTAGAGGGGGTCCAACGGGATATTAACTCCTCCGTTCTTTTGCCTTTTTCTCTGAAATAAATTGTCCTTTTTCTTAGATTTTCTTATTTACTTATATCAAAGTAGTCATTACGTATGTAAATTTTCGTTTCATTTTGACGACTCCTTCTTGGTGCGCTAATTTTTTTGTCCATGAGTGTATATTCATGTCTCTTTTTTTTTTTAAATATGTATTGCATATACTGTTTGACCATGGATACGAAATACCTCGACACTTCTGCGCATGTCAGAAGAAAGAGAATCCATGTCCAAAATATGGTAGTCAATCCTTCTCGAAAGCGGTTTCTGTGTCTTGTTTGTTTATTATTGTAACTATTTTGATTAAAAGTTAAAAATTTTGTTTCTTGATATACAAAAATGAATGTTTGTTTGTTTGTTTGTCCCGTATGCGTTCCCATCAGTTCATTCATCAGATTGCGCACGCAGGCGAGTTGTTGTGCAAACGCAGGAGAAGGTTTCTGTATTAGTAGAACCATTGTTTGGGTCTCTGAACACGATGGGGAAGAACGTTAGTCGATCTGATCTACCGTTCGGAAGTTGTTAGTGTGGACAAATACGGACGGATGGACGGACAGGACAAACGCAATAGCTAAAGGCAATTTCTGAACGTGTCGCCATAAATTGCATGTCTGAAGTCATCAGTTTTATGGCGACACGTTCAGAAACTGACTTAGAAGACCAAAACTATTGTTAGATGGAAAAATGAGAATCGATGAGTCCACACATTGTATCAAATTGCCAACAAAGTAGTTTTGTAAAAATCACAGCAACTAAAGACGAATTGATTCAAAAAATTTTTCCCAAACATCGCAATCATTGAGTGGCATTGCAACGCATGCAGGGGACAGTAAGTAATAAAATAAAAATATATCTACTCCTCTTCAACACAAATCAACTATTCTTGGCGCTCTGACGAGTAAAGGGCTGATATACATGATCGGACAGTAGTGAAATTAAATTAAATTAAATTTAATAAAGCACTAAGCTTTTATGCTCTCTCAGGAATCCTGCACACATGTTAATCTGGTACCCATCTGTGCAAAGAACGACCGGATTGACAAGAGACTAGTGTCTAAAATATAAGATAAAATATAAATTCCTTACTCAATTTTGTGTGAAGTTTAAATTTGTAGATTTCTTATTTTATTCTTTAAACTTTATGAGTCAGAGATCATTATTCTACAAAATGACTGGTTGGTGTGGGAGTTTTACATTTTATTCTATATTACATCTTATATATATTCAACTCTTTTATTATCTTATAAGATTTTTTTTTCATATTCTGGGATTTCCTTATTTAAGAACTTTAGAATAGCCAACAAAGCCATGACTGTCCTCCTCGTGATGAGTTCTGGGCTATTTCCAAAAAGTACTTCAAGTTTTTGGGAGTAAGTGGAGAGCTTCAGAAATGTTTCTGAACCTATTGTTTTCATAAGGAAATGTTTTCATATGTTCCTGTAATCAATATCCTCGCTGAATATCAGATTTGGCGTTTTGCTGATTTTTCGCCATTTTTTTCACTTTTTGTAGGATTCTGCGACATAAGAAAGAGACGACTAATCCTTATAATTATTTTTCTTTTGTTTCATACCTTATTTACTTAGGATTTATTGTCCTACAAACGCCAAAAAGATCTGTTGCATATTTTTTTAAAATAATCGTTAAATAGCTATTTTCAGCCAAAAATTCTAAATTTCGGGCTCCAGCGGATGGAGTTGACCGATCGAGCTCAAATTTTTTACACGTAATATTAAAGCAAATTGGCCAAAATTGCGCACTAGCCCTACACGGAAATAAGTATTTTTTCGATTCACTCTCATAAGCAGTTAGTTATTGTGGAAAACAACGGCAACATGTGTATTGTGAGTAAAATTGAACTTTATCAGATTGTCACTTAAATATTCTTTTTTTATAATTTTTAATTTCAGTACTACTGTCCATTATATTTATCTGTGAATCGTCTTTCTTAGTCACAGAGTAATTTTTACTTGGCGGATTCATTCTTTGATAATTCTGTCTTTCACAGCTGAAATTCTGTTTTTGATACATTGCTTGAAACGGAAGTATGTTCACTTCAGAATTCAATTATCTGAGTTCGAATTATCACCCCTGCTATTATGTACGTAATACTGGTAATACCTTAAAGAAAGATTTATGGGTCATTGAAGTGCTATAAAGACAGGTAAAAATATAAAATCATTTCTTATTAGTAACCACGTATACGATATATTGTGTAAAATTTAACAATTCTGAATTAGGACGAAGAGAAAAATAAAGTGAAAAGAGAAAGTTGGAAGACCACATGACTATTGCAATTGGATAAAATTATGTATTTATACAAATAAAATTAATTGTAATATTACGTTGACAATGAACCTCCTGCTAAAAGGACTCGAAATCTCTCGTTTTATTTAATGTACATTTTATATTTTTAATACAATAATTTTAATTCATTGTTTGTTTGCAAGGGTTTAACATTAAAATAATTTTATTTGACACACGTTAAATACCTTTTAAATATAGACAATTTTAATATTAATTTAATTTTTTAATTTTAAATATAGACAACAAATATCAGAAACTAATTACATTTAGATAATAAGACTAAATCTGAAATAACAACAATCTATACATCACAAACAGACACATACATCACTCAACTGAAAATCCAAATATTTTCTAAGGAGTAGATACAGAGAGTTTCGGTTCAAATGATTGGTATTCTGTATAAATGTCCAATTGAAATCACTCACTCATTATCATCCGTATCTGGTGGGTTGAGGCTTCCATGGATCTTGTCCCTGAAAGATGTTCTTAAAATGTAATGCACCGGCTTCCCATTCCTCTGCTGTACTTTTTAAGAGAAACAAACACTAAAGAACAAAGAAACATTTAAGCCCAGTGACGGGATTCGAACCCAGGTTCCGACACGTACATCCTGGAAGACTGCCTAGACCAATAGACTTTGCGATAGACCAGTATAACAGCTCTACTGAAATTATTATATTATTAAATGCTTATGATTAGAAATTTTCAAAAAAAAAATTGCTTCCATTATTGCTAAACATTTTTATTATTATAGTATACAGGAAATGTTTATAAAAATTACAAAACACGAAACAAAGCAAATCGTTTGCTCACAATTTTATGCTATTTCTTTGTATCGTGTCAACACTCAATTTTAAAAGGATTTCAAAGGTCACATAAAAATTTTTTTGCAATTTTCTTTTAAATTTCAAACTATATTTAACCAATTCAATATTTAATACATTAAAAAGAAGAAAAAGATTGTGCTGTTTCCTAAGGGTAGGCAATTTTGATTGCGAACTCCTAAAAAAACTTCACCACTGCCTGTATCGAAATCCTACTGAATGATAACATTTTTCTTATTACGTAAAATCAACATATCCTCGGAAATATAAATCTGACCAAAATTGTAAAAATGATCAAAACAATCAACTCGTCGCTAAACGTATTTCAAAAATACCAAAATTGTGAAGTAGACCAAATTGCCAATCCTGCTAAGATTTCTTTTTTGAAAGCATTGAGGTAAAATTAGTTTCCAAACAATAAAAGACAATAAAACAAACAAAGCATTAACTTTAGAATTAATTTTAATTCAACATTTTAAAGGGATCTTCTTCGTATTCGTGAGAAAGAAGGCAATCCTTTAAGTAAATTTATAATTTCCCGAATTTCCAAAACGACCTGAGTTTATTAAAATAAAGGATTTATTCAATTAACTGCAATTATTCAATTACAGCTAAATCCAATAAATAAATAAATAAATAAATAAATAAATAAAGACAGTTACATAAGTAACTTTTTTCAATAATTTCCTGAAATACTTTCAATTTTATAGAGAAAAGAAATTTGGTTCCTCAGAAAATTAATTCAATTCACAAAAGAAATAATAAATTCCTTGAGATTAGATTGAAATGGTAAACTTGAAAGTATTTGATTACGTCTTGCTGAAAGAAGTAGTTCTCGTGATATTAAATTACTATAGTCTGTGTTTCTGGATTTTGTAAGTAAATAAAACTGACTGAAGTATCTTGAGAAAGCCATCAGCTTTAGAAGGATTAATGATATATAGGAATGAAAAATCAGCCATTATTATAAGAAATTAACCTTATTACGAGGAATGAAAATTAAGTAATTGGATTAATATTGTGTTATTAAAATTTGATTTAGTTATTAGTAACTGCTTTGAAGATAGAATTAATTATAGATTAAGGTGCTAAAAATACCCGACGTTGCCTGGGGATGGAGTGGGAGTGGGTAGAGGTTGGTGAGAGGGTGGCGAGTTCTGCTTTTCACCTTCTACAATATCAAACCCCAATATTTGTGATAGGTAGAAAGAAATGTTAAATTGTTTTCGACATCAGAGAATGTAAGACTTCCCAGCCCTTTCACCACTTCTTCACAACCCTTTCACATTTCTATCACAAAACCTTTCCAAATTGGTAAACAATCACGTCATCAGTACAAATTAATATTATATTATTATGGAACCCGAAAACCCCGTATAAGTATCGTTGAACAATCCTTACCAGTCCCCTCCACTGATACACCTCTTGGGGATCATTCGACAAAAGACTTTTCAATTTTGTCAAAGAGGACTCATGACAACTTTCGTGTTTCCATCTCCAGCGGTTTTGGATATGCACAAAACCTTCAAAAAGGGTTACATATAGACTTATATGTAGAGATTATTCTTTCAATTTTGTATTGAAATTACAAGTTCGAGTTAGTACAGAAGGAACTTTATGTAAATTTTTATTCAGAAAAAAAGTGGAAATGAAGTTTAGTAATATAAATATGTAATTGATTTATCATTCGTAATTTTAGCAACAGGTAGGAAGTAGCTACGTCCTTATCTAATAACAGCAAAATAGCATTAATAGTTTAACTGCTGAAAGTAACTGATTATTATAAAACAAAAGAAATGTACAGTGTTACCTCCGAATAACGGACAGTCACGGGACCGGAAGTTTTGTCCGTTATTGGGAGGTGTCCGCTATTGGGGAGGACTGTCTTTTTTTAATTTTTTAGCTTATAGCATGTCATTTAATGAAAAATTACGTACAATCTTAATTAAATTTCTACAATTGTCATTGCGGTATGAGAGAATATGAACAATTGCAAATTATTTACTATATTTCTTTTTAAATGAGTGCTAATTCGTTTGTCTTACTTAAATAATGATAAAATTAATTACAGTATATAGAAAATTAATTTCTAGCCATCCATTTGATGCCTTAAACATGTCCAATCCTAAAGTTTGACCGAATTCTCTGGCTTTTTCTTGAAGGAAAACACCGTTTATAGGAATGTTCTTTGCACGAGCAAAGCGGAACCATTTTATCACCATTTCGTCGATTTTGCTTTTAGTTTCAGTTTTACGAAACTTCAAATTTTTCGAATTTTCGTTTGAATTCACTATCCACATTTTTCTAATCTCATCTTTGTCCTTTAAAAATTCACTTATCTGAGTTTTTCCAACTTTAAAACGTTCAGCAAGACAACGCACACTCACCTTTTCTTTTTCAGCAACATCAAGAACATCAATTTATTCTTTCAGTGCCAATCTCTTCCTTTTTGACGCCATTTTAATTCGCAATAAATTTAATCAACACGTTTATAGGATAGCTTTACGAGGGATTGATATTTACAAAGCAACTGCAGTGAAAAAAAGGGCCTCAGATTCGTGAATTGAATCATAGGACACCGATACAATGTATCAATGTATGGGACACCGATGTAAATACAACCATGATGCGTTTGTCGAAATGTTAATCGAAAAAAAAAAAAAAATTTTTATAGTTAAAATAACTGTCCGCTATTCAGAGTGTCCGCTATTCGGAGTGGATAACGTGGAATGTTCTATTGTAAGGGACTGGGACCCGCAATAATGTCCGCTAATTAGAGGTGTCCGCTATTCGGAGTGTCCGTTAAAGGAGGTTTCACTGTATATTAAAAGACTACCATAGCTAATGAAATTCTGTAAACAGCTAAATACTGACTGAATGATAGATATAATATATGGATAACGTATATCCATGTCTAGAAAAGTAATAATTCTTCATTCAATGAGGATAACTGAACTATTTCTAAAGACAAACTAAGGAATTAAGGAAAGTTCACTCGGTAGCAAAAGAGAAGTAAAGAAAATACGTAGAGCTTTGAAGTTATATTTCTAAGCTATTGGGAAAGCCAACAGAAAGGCTTTTCTCATTTATTACTTAGTAATTAATCATTTTTTTTGTTGTTGTTAAAATTACATAGCAACTTTGAAGTTACATAGCAGTAATATAAAAATATTAGAATAATAAACAATTATTCTAATTGTAACTTAAATAAAAATACAATTTTCTAAAAATCTGTGTTATACGAGAAGAAATTATATGACTCACATCAATTTTGAAAATTTCAAAGAAGGGCAAATGTCCTCTCCTTCCTCCCCCTCAATTAACTCTATGTGCGGGCGAACATAATGATAAGACAGTTTCAAATCGGAGTGGATATCGGAACATCATAGTATCGAGAATCAAAAGGTCTCTTATCATTAGTGATAGAATAGTTAGTGATGTTTTTATCCTTTGTTTCAATTAAATGACAGTGAAATTTTTTTAAGAATGTTGAAGTTGTTTACGCGGATTATAATATTGACAATTAAAATATTGATTAAATAAAATACGCCAAAAATAATCGTCAGTTATGATAATTCAAGATTTTAATATTTTACTATAAATATATATTAATGATAAAATGACTAAAGTATTAATGGCGTAAAATATAAAAGCATTTATGTGTAGAGTATTGCTTCTTCTCTCCCGTAGCGCCTTCTAGCGGAATTTCTGGATATTATTCTTAAGCAAATCCTTAGGAATGCAGCGGGAGCCTAGTTATCAAATAAAAATTAAAAAATAATTTTACTCAAAATTCTAATCTAAGCTCGGGAAACTTAGAGTTATATATCACTAATTTTCAATTATTAAGATTAAATAAATTAAGAATGAAATTTACAGCTATAATTGAAATCAACTTATAAAAATCTAAATACAGTCGGACCTCTATTTAAGGAAGTCGCTAAATCCCGAAAAAAAGTTCGTTGTATGGAAAATTCGTTAAATAGAGATTCACCTTTCAAAATGACTTTAAACTACATAAAACAGATTTAAAATACATAAACAATAAATATTGTTAAAAAAAGTAATAATATTTAATGACATAAAGCGTACATTACCACCTGCATACTTAAATTTTAGTTGATAAAGTCTGTTAATTTTTTCTCAGATTTTTTTTTTTTTTTTTGGAAAAAGTGTTTTCGTTCATAGTACGTCTCGCATCTTTGCAATGCACTAAAAACCTCTTCAGTATTTTCTTCAAATTGGATGAAGAAAATTGTTGGATTGTTTCAAATGATTTTAGCATTTCATCATATCAAGGTTTTTTTTTTTTTATTTCGGCATCATGATCATTTCCATTTTGATCATCTTCATCGCAATTCATAACTGTATTGTTTTTCTTTTTCACACTGTCCAAAATATCCGATTCAGTTAGTGTTTCCGAGGTCTCGACTTCAAAATCAAGTGAAAGATAATCATCAATCAGCTTATCATCGCTAATTTCTTCTTTTTCCTTCAGCTGTATCCAAATTTCTTTCATTTCTTCGAAGGGAATGTTGATAATAAAAACATTTCAAGGAGAAAAAAAAAATAGATACCATGAAAAAGTTCGTTAAATAGAAAATGCACTTCGCTATTTGGAGGTTATTTTACGAAGAAATTAGCATAAAATTAGAGAAATACGCAAAATAGAGGTTCGTTAAGTAGAGGTCCGACTGTACTTAAAAAATCTTAGATTATTTAAAATATTTAATTGCAGTAGAACTCCAATTATCCGAATTCCAAATATCCGGATCGATTTTCAGGAATAAAAAAAAAAAAAAATTTGGGTAAATATTTGTAACTTTTCTTCTATACATGCAGTATAGCAGTTTCACAATAACAGGTTGCTAGAGTGATTTTCACTTATAACCCAATCATCGGGATTTCTACATATCTAGATTATGCTAATCCCAATTAATCCAGATAATTAGAGTTCTACTTATATATTTATATATATTTAGGAGAATATATATCATTAATAGAAATCATTTGTAAATTCAGCTTCTCAGTTTAAAGTTCATAGTTCACTTATCAGTTGAATATATATCACCTTATAATTCTTCACTTATTTTTCTCTGATGTATTTTCAATATATTTCACTGTTAATCGATGAATTCTCAATGGAATAATTTTTTTCACTTAACTTGAAGTTTCTTATATTTCCATCTTCAAAATTCATTGAAATCTATTTGTCTTCATGCTAATGCACTATTATTTTATATTTATATATAAATGTATTTTATCTCTCTATTATATTAATTAGGTCATTTCATATCCTTGAAATAAATGCATTATGTTTCTATTGATACATTTAACTTTGTTATGTTGATCCATTCCAATATGGCGGTTTGACGATCTTCTGTTTTCAATTTAAAACGATTTATGTAAATCATGTACATTTTAGTTACTTTAATCTAGATATATATATCTACATCCGGATTAACGTTTCCGCAGTCTTAGTAACTATTCTTAGGAAATTTGTTGATGGCTTCCCTATCCTTTACATCCTTTATTTACTTTGTATATAGTAGCTACTAGAATATGGGTCCCTCCATATCAAGTGGTCCAAACAAAAATTATTGCTTGCCTGACCACTTTCCAAAAAAAAAATTGTGTTCCAGTTGCTGCTTCAATGAAGAAAACTTTGCCTTTCGTGTAAAAGTTTTAGACTTCTCAGATGGAGCAGCAAGCCAATATAAAACATAAAGAATTTCATTAATCTTTGCTTTCACAAGAGAAATTTCGAGCTTAATAGAAAATGGAACTTCTTTGCATTGTCACAAGGGAAAAATGGTTGTGATGGTGTCTGTAGAACCACCAAGATGAAGGTGACAAAGACGAGACTGCAAAGAACTGTCATTAATCAAATTGTTACTCCTGAAAATATGCATCTGTGCTGCTCACAAAAAATACAGGGAATCGCGTATATATACATGAAAAAAGAGAAAGGAATCACCCGACAAGAGAAGCTGAAGGAAAGATTTGACAAATGCCAGCAACTAGGTCATTCCACCGATTTGTTCCACTTTCAGAAAGCATGATGAGATTCTTCACCACATCCAAGTCAGAAAAACACAAGGATATCTTTACCACCAAAGCTGTGACGCTGCCTATCAGGAACAGCGACATTGTTGCCTGTATTTACGATGAACAGTGGTGACTAGGAATCATTGAGTACATAAACTTAGAAAATAAGTATGTCTATGTCACGGACCATGAGCATGCTTCAAGATATCTGAGGTCTGTGTGTGGCTTTCTGTGTGATCCGAGCTCTCCACAAAAGCCGGTCGCTTTCATAACATACCATCAGCATTACATGAAGCTGTTACAATGTTTCTAATCAAGAAATGAGATAGAGGTAAGCTAATCACAGTTCATTTCTTGTAAAATAGCCAGCAGTTTAAGTAATTGCCTATCTATTAGTTCAAACTATAGACTAATTTTCTTCGGTTTACAACCACAGATTTTATTTTGTTCAATATAAGTCTCAAAAACTGACTCATAAGATATTTGTTTTTCAATGTTTTAATATATTTCAATATTATATTATGAGGCATTTTAGTATTCTGTCATGCAGGAATCACAAAATAACAAAAGTAAGTGTCACTTCACAAATAGCATATTCGTGGATTTTTGATAGGTTTTTACAATGCCGTATTTCCTATACGATCTGAATCTCAAAGTCAGAATTTTAACTCTGAATTAGCTACTACATAGCACCTTAATATGTGGAAATTTGAGAAACTACTAACAGGAGATATTCATGCCTTAGGTTGGGTAAATTTAAGAAAAAATCATGTTAACGATCCTCCTGAAAAAAAAAAGCACTCAAATCGCAAACCTCCAAATTGTTTTACAAATAGTACTAGTACACAAGTACTTCCCAAACAAATTTCAACCCTTAAACAAGCTGCTTTGCCTCCAAAAAAATTTATTGAAAAATGACAGTTTTTGCAATGGCAATGAGAAATTTTGATCTCAAACTTTATCTGGAAAAAAATGATTTTTAAGAGAAAAGTGTACTTAATCACACTTGTAGCTTGTAATTTGCTTAAGGTCACAGCTTTTATTTTATAGTTCTAAGGTGTATCGAACCTGAGATATCAAAGTTACTGCAATCCATTACAAAGATAAAATTGGCATAAGCCGCAATACAAAATGGCCGCCATGTTGAAACCACTTTGCATAAAAATTTAATATTATTGATTTTCAATTGTCCAAACTAGGGGTAACAGCACACAGAAAATAATTGTTTTTCAAGACTGTAAAGCAACCAGTGCTGCACCACTTCATATGAACTGACCCTTTGACGAAGGAATAAAAAGTAGAACAGTGGAAAGAATAAGAACGGAATAATTATTTAAAAAAAATATTTTTTATAATATACCACGTTTCTGAGACGGACTATAAATTATAAAATAATTTTTCCTAGCCCCATACAGATTCCCACCCTTTAAAGATAGTCCTGAAACTTTGCGATTGTAAATTTTTAATAGCTATGAAAATACTTTTAAGATTTAAAAATAAGAACGTGGGGCGCATGCAATAGATTATTGAGATGGTATGGATGGAGTGTATATTATCTTGCGCCCCACGGTTTTCGTTTTAAATCTTACAAGGATTTTTATAGCTATTAAAAATTTACAATCACAAAGTTTCAGGACTATTTGTATATGGTTAGGATGATTTGTATGTATGGGGCTAGAAAAAATTATTTATACTTTCTAGCCCGTCTTAAAAACGTGGTATATTAAAAAAAATATTCTTGAATGATGCCGTAGCACGTATAAAACAATTAAAATTAGATATAAAACATTAAAAAGGTTAAAAAGGAAACTACTAGTTTCGACTTCTTAGAGACGAAGTCTTATAGCTCGAGATTTTTTTTCAGTCGTGGAGGGATAGAGGATGATGATAGTTGTGACGTATCGGACTGGTTTATTGTGGAGTAAAGGGGGGGGGGGGGAGAGGAATGTAGGTGGTTATTGCGGGAGTGTTTGTTGGTTCAAATGTAATTATTTTTATTTTTCGGAATCCGTATTGTTCATTCGTTTGTACCGATTAGCATTCATTGTATGCGTGGGCTCTGTAATTATATAAAGCGATTCTTTGCATTTACATTAGAATGTGTTCTTTTCCTTGCACACTATGGAGGCTTTGGTGAAATCAAGAGTATGTCCCATCCTGAAAGAATGCAATACGGTATTATAATTGAAATGTTGGTTCTTGATAGCGTACTGGTGCTGGTATAGTCGTTTGCTCAATTTCGCCATAATATTTGCATTGCTCGCCATTAGAGCATGGAATGGAGTACATTACTCCTTTTTGGTCTAGTAGTTCTCGCTTGGTTCTCGTGGTGTTTTGTTTTTGTTGCGTAATGTATTAAGAGTGTTTCTGCTTGGGGAAGTTAATATGATGTTGTATGGCCTTAATATTTTGGCAAATGCTTGGAAAAGCGTGGGGTGGTAAGGGATTAAAACATTTTTTTATCAGCGAGGACCTGTTGTTGTGAATTGCAATAGTAGGATCGGGTGGCTAAGGCTATTTAATTATCTATGAATTTTTGGGGGTAGTCCTTAAAGATAAACTTAGTCATTAAGGTTCTTATGTTTTAAATTTCGTGCTGTGAGGCTGCTAGATAAATGGAAGGCCCTGTTTACTGCCATTTTTACGTTGCTGATTTTAAAGACCATTGGGCAGGAAGATTTGTAATTAAGAGTAATGGCTAGGGAGGATAGGGTTACGGTATAAAATTAATTATAGATGAATGGCGTTGTCTATTAATACATCCAGGAAGGGGATGGTTTGGGTTGCAGTGTTTTCCTCTTCTTTCTTGAACTTTATGTCAGGGTGGATGGAGTTAATAATTTGTTAATTCTCATGCTGTTTGATTGAATCAGTATAGAAAATTAGGTCATTTACGTAATTGTGATAGAAAGCTATGTCTAGTCCTTTTTTGTCCTACTCCATGAAAGCTTAGTCTTCGATATAAGTCATAGTGATTTTTGGCTAATAAGGCTGAGGCTGATAGACCCATAAACAGGCCTGCGATTTGTCTATATATTGATCCGTTAAACTTGAAAAATTGCATTTTAAATAGGGCTTCTATGAGAGAGATGATCTCGTTGTGTAACGTAAGATTTATGAAAGTTAATTATAGGTTTGTTTTGGAGATGGACTAACGCTTGGATGACGAGATCAGCAGATATGGATATAAACAATGCTTCCACATCCAATGAGTACTCCCGCCCCTTTACTCCATAATAAACCAGTCCCATACGTCACAACTACCATCATCCTCTTCCCCTCCACGACTGAAAAAAAAACCTCAAGCTATTTAACCCATGTTTTTATTACCTCTTGACAAGATGAAGACTTCGTTTTTAAGAAGTCGAAACTAATAGTTTCGTTTTTAATCTTTTTAATGTTTTATATCTAATTTTAATTGCTTTAATCCGTGCGTCGGCGTCATTCAAGAATAATCTAATTATTGCGCACTAAAATTATTTTTTAAATTAATTATTTTCTGCTTTCTAGTATTGTGTATATGAAATTTTTCAATCGATTTTAAACATTTTCATGAGATTATAACAAACATGTGGTAAATTTCAGGTTGATTTCATTTCCTCTTCTCTTGTCGCTTTTGCTTCTCCTTCTGTAGGTGTCGATTGAGGGACAGCTCCAGCGCCATTCGGCCATTTGCGAAAACACTGACAGCGCCAGTCGGCAACGTAGCGCCGCACCGACATGTCATCCGAAGAATTAGGGTTCCCAAAGAACAGACAATGTTAAAATCAAGAAAGTGGATTAGTATTGTATTGTCATCCAGTTCTGAGCTATGTTTAAAGTTTCAAGGCTGAAGCTCATCGGGGGTTTTGTTTAAAATCAATTACAAAATTTGTACTGAATAAACAGATAGACAAGAAAGTGAGCAAATAAAAACGTGTTCATATTAATAAAAATATCCAGGCCACAGAGAGCACTTGAGTCTATAACCATAGAGTGATGCTTGTATTCATTTAATTATCCCCTTCTATCTTTGAATAAGCCCATTTTCTTGAGAAATAAATTACTCTTAGTGCAGAGAATCATATACATTTAGTGTTTTAACTAATGGATGAGTTATTCCAGAAAAACCCTGAGACATCAAATTTCAAAGAAATAAACTTAGTTTTTAGAATTTCCGTCACTATTATACAAATACTGTTGAAAATTTGGAAAAAATGTTTCCTAAGCTAATGACAAAGATGTTCTTTATCCTTCTGAAATACATATCGGATTTCTATAATATCCGATATATAAGTTAATTGGAAAATAGAGACAGAATGGTTTTAAACAAGAGAAACAAAAATAATTTGGGCTTGAGTTATTAAGGACTGACCACTTTCTTCATTGTAAAAAGAGCTTTTTGTGGCCAATTTTCAATAATACAGCAGATTTAATACAGCAGATACTGGATATAAAAATCCAGCTAAGACTAGACGAAACATTTATTACTTTTATGTGTTAAATGTTTTTTAATCTTATAATTTGTGTTGACTTTTTATTTTAACTTCATTCGTTTCACACATGTTAAATTTTATTCTATTCAGTTTTGATTCGAAAGAGCCTTTTCTAATTTACTTAAACTTCTTTGGAATATTAATAATTCAAAAAATTATTAATCAAACTTAATAAGATTGCCGTTAACAGATTGGTTTTTACGTGCGCTAATCATAGTTTTAATCCAATAAATGAAGCCGACGCACAAATGTACAAGCATAAAAAACTATTTTAATAAGATACGACAGTTTCAGATACATAATGTGGGTATCTTTCTTCAAGTGAGAGATTACAAAATTTGACATGTATAAATAGAAAAAACAACTCCCACAATTCTTTATGGAAAATTCCGAGTGTCTAATCTTTGACGTCAAGGTTCAGCCTGCCCCCAATGAAGAAATCGGGAAACTACTTGCAAATAAAAGAATAAGATATTTATAGTAACAATTCATAAAACCTCTTCTTCCTTAATCACATTATTTAGTACTCAATATTTCAATTCCTTTAGCAGGAATCTTCTTCTCGGAGACTACAGGAAATGTAGAGAAATAAACATTTTCTCTCACATTTAAAAATTAGAATTTCTAATCATGAACAATCATGGTACAATCTTTCTTGAATAACAATCACGACCTTTCTAAACAAACATGGTACAATCTTTCTTGAATAACATTAACAAACAAAGTAAATTCATCCTACGTACAGCAAACTCAGGCTTTCTTTAACAAACAAAGTGAATTCATCTTAAATAAAAATAAAAAAATAAAAATAAAAGTAAAAATAAAAATAAAACTATACTAGATGCATATAGAAACAATATAATTTTTCAATTCCAATTTATTTTTCAAAATTTTATTATTCTTTATAATTTTTTCAAAAAAACTGAATGAAATTGGGTTCATTTTAAGTGCTTTAATTTTGTTAAAACAATCTGTCAGATAATAAGATATTTTTTATAACTAAATAAAGTCATAAATTAAAATTAAAAAAGTCGTATTAAAAACAGCATCCAAATTAAATTGAAATAAAAAAGCATGATTTACATATATTTATATTTTGTAAAACAGGATATCTTAAATGGAAACTTAAATAATTCATAAATAAAATTTAAATCTTCCCTTATTCCTATAATTTTCTCTCGATTAAACATTTGGAAAAGGAAATGTAAAAAGGTATGCATGTTAAGTAAAATAATAGGAAATGATAATTAAAAATAGGAAGTAATAATTAAAAAATGAAATGAATGAATAAAAAAAAACAAAAAAGAAATGAATAATAATAAATCATAATAACGTTAAGTAAGCTTTCCTTCCTTCTCTTTACTTATTAAACATTATAAGAAAACAATAGATACTTTAAATTAAGAAAAAAAAATAAAAAAAATAAATAAACCTGTAGATTATAATATTAATAAACGAACATAAATGTAGTCTACAAGGAATCATAAATCATGAAATTTACAAATATTGAAAATTTAAGTACTATTAAAAATGAAAAGTATGCTAATGGTACTCAATATAAGATTCTAATCATGAAAATTAAAATACTAAGGTTAAAAATAAAAAGTTAATATATGATGAGATTCAGTTCAAATCCTGAGTCTGGCATTTAATTTTTTTTTTTTTTTTTAAGGCCATACTTAGCAATATTAGCTACTGATAAATTCTCATTATATACATTAGGAAGTGTAGCTATAAAGACAGATTCAATGCACTTTCTTCTTGATTCAATTTGG